>JAJOOO010004469.1:0-38775 GCA_029582685.1 Solanum piurae | reverse complement strand
AAGACCCACTCCCACTACTTGAAGGCATCCTTTGATGCTTTGAGGGAGGCCCCATTGGCATATTCACTTCAACTTCATCATCATCCATTTCATCATTATCAACAAGATTAACCATGGATGCTTCATGGTTCATTTGAGTTTTAAACTCACTTTTCTTCAACAAATATTCTTTGATCTCTTCCTTCACTTTATCCGGGACGTTCGGACATACTTTTACATCTCTATAGCCACCGATAAGATGCTTTTTGTGACGAAATATTCCGCCATTGTATGTCACATCACAAAAGCTACATTTGACTTCTACCCATAGGAGTTCCATACGCCCAAGCCGGATCCCTTTTTTGTGACATTTTGAATAAGAAAATACAACTTCACTAGTTACTACAAGCAAAAAAGAAGTGTCACTTAGTAACAAAACAACAAATTTACTAAGTAAGAAAAATAAAGACTATTAAGATTTAAGAGCAGCAACCAGAGCAGTCACACTGTATTGAAATAAAAATAAAAAACAGAGCAGCAAGCATACACACATCACTGATCACAGTCACTGTATAGAAATAAAAAAGAAAACAGAGCAGCAAAAGAATTGGAAAAAACAGAGCAGTAATATAAATTGAAAAAAAAACCAGGTCAGTAAATAGAGATTGAAAAACAGAGCAGCAAACAGAAATTGGAAAAAAAAATGCAGCAATAAAAATATAGAAAACACCCAGCAGCAACAAAAAAAAAAACAGTAGTAGATCAGTCGCAGCAGCCTCGCAGAGAAGAACAGAAGAAGAAGAAGAAGAAGAGAACTTACAACAATGGCAGCCTGGCAGCAACCAAAAATAGAAAAAAAAGTCGCAGTCGCAAAGAAGAAGAGAAGAAGAGAAGAAGAGAAGAAGAAGAGAAGAAGAGGAGAAGAAGAGAAGAAGAAGAGAACTTACAATTGAAGTCGAGAAAGAGGTATGTGAAGCGTAAGGATTTCAGAAATAATAAAAAAAAAAACCTTACAATTTTTAAAAAAGAAACCTTAATTAGCGCTTTTTCAAATTAAGCGCACTTTTTTAGGCTTTTACTTTTCTTGCGCTTCTCGCTTCTTCAGTAGAAGCGAGTGCCTTTTCAATGTCGCCTCGCTTCACGAAATAAAAGCGCAGGGGCCTCGCCTCGCTTCTCGCTTTAAGCGCGCTTTTCTGCGCTTTTTACAACACTGAGCGGGTATGATTCCAGAATTCGCAGAAGGTGTCACTAGATTTATAAATCACACAAAGACACTTGATGATTTATTAACTTCAAGATTGGTTAGGTTACAATTTGGACTAGTCATGGTGAGGTTGAAAGTGACACTATGTTTAACAACTTTGTTGTCGGTGAAAGTAGTAGATCTACCGAGCATAATTATTTTCAAGAGGTATGCAACGCTTCAGGCCCAACTAACTTTTCTTTTTGAATCAGGAAATATTCTTCCTCCATGTCTGGCCAGCAGTGATGGATCTGATCAGGAGGGTGATGAGAATGATAAGTATGATAAGAAGAGTGAGGGTGATGAGAATGACAAGTATGATAAGGAGAGTGAGGGTGATGAGGAGTAGTTGTATCTATTTGACATTTTAGACTTCTATAAAGTGGAATTGTTTGATCGTATTTTAGTTTATTTTGAAGTTGGATGAAGTTTATTTTGAAATAGTTTAATGTATATGTTGAAAATATTTTGTTGTTTTGGTTGGATGAAGTTTATTAGGAATTTTTTTTGATGTCTGTGGACTGCTCTCCTTTAAGAACATATCTCAAGAATTGGTACGGCTGAGGTTGTTCCCATTTTCTCTTATGGGCGAAGCAAGAAATGGTTGGCTGAGTTGCCAAGAGATTCTATCACTTCATGAGACGAACTTATTACCGCATTTCAAGTGTGATTCTTTCCCCCTTCGAAGATGATGACTCTTCAGGACAACATCCAGAGCTTCAAGCGTTTAGAGGGTGAGCCAATCCATGAGACTTGGCTGAGGTTTAAAAAGATGGTGATGCAATGCCCAACTCATGGATTGCCCGATAATGTACTACTGCAATACTTCTACAGAAGCCTCGATTCGGTGAACAAGGGAGTGACTGATCAATTTTATTTGAGAGGTTTAATGCAACAACCTTATGCAGTAGCAACCCAACTCCTTGATGGCATGACCAATATTAACCAGGCATGGTACGTCCGCTAAAACCAAGTCTCTCCTCTTACCTATAAACTGACAAAGGAGAAGATCGAAAAAGATCAATGGAGAGACCAAAACATGGCAAAGATGATAACCCAACTAGACATCTTGGCAAAGAATGTCATGGGTAACTACCCAAGGCCGGGTGGAAACCAAGGATGGAATAAAGATGAGGGCTGGAGAGATCGTGATAGAGATTGGCGTGATCGAAACGCCACTTGAAAAGAAAGAGAGGCGGAGAATGATAAGTATGTTCCTCCCCATGAGCGTCAAAAGCCCAAAAATTATAAGGGTGGCCGGACTGAAGATATGCTCTCACACATTCTCACCAATGTAAAATGGTCCGATAAAGTGTTGAAAGAAATGAAAGAGGATGTCTCGACTCTCAACCAAATGGTGATCTCTCATTCTGTCTCTATCAAGCAGCTGGAGACCCAAATGGGTCAAATTTCTTCACATTTGAACCTAAGACAACAATGGGGTTGCCTAGTGATACTATGACAAACCCCAAAAATAAAGCTTGAATGGGTATTTGCGACCTGCCACGACGTTAAATAAGGCGTTTCTTGGGAGGCAACCCAAGTTTTTAATGCTTTGTGTTTACTTTTGAATAACGGATGTTGATTATGCAGGTTGTAAAGTGGAGTATGTTTGAGAATGTGCAGGTTGGTGAGCTAAGAGTCTAGTCGGTGACTCATCAAAGAGGTCGGCGAGCCCGACATGGACCACCATTGGACCCACAAAAATTTGAGGTAAGAGTCTGTAAACCTTGGCGGGCCAATGGACGAATCGGCGACTCACCGAATAGGTCGACGAGCCTGATTTGTTCGCCGTTTGGACCTCCAAATTAACTGGAGATCTTGTAAAACTAGACAGGTAAGTCAGCGCATAGCCGAGTGGTTCGGTGTGGTCGACTAACACCTCCGAAAGGGCCGCGAACTGAAAGGTTTTAAAAGGCCAAACGGTTTAAAAATTCAAAATCTTTCATATTCCCTCATTTCAAACCCCGTACTCTCTCACCCGCACTCTAGATTTCCGCATTTTCCTATTGTTATCGTTTTTGTTCTTGAATCTCGTGTTTGGATTTGGATTATATTGCCGCCTAGCATTTCAAATTCTTCATTCGACTTAAATGTTGGTTTTCCGAACCCCGAACTCTTGATTAGTGGTTGAACTCGAATGCATTTGGTAAAATTTTGTTGTTGTATGCTGGGTTTGTGTTGGAATTATAATTGATGTTTTAGTTTTGAAATTGTGTCTATTTGCTTAAAATGATGATTCCTCGAGTTTTGTGCGTTAATATTGATCATAAATTGTTGGGTTGCGATTAATTTATGTTGGGTCTTGTTGGGTGAAGTCTGAGTAACCCCAAATTGAGCCAAATGACATAATTTTCCCAATGATAGAGCGATTAACATCATTCTTAAGGGCAAAAGTCGTCAAATGCCCAATTTTGGTCAAATCAGGGGAAGTCTGAATACCCCGGAGGCATGGGTCGATTAGGTCTAGTTTGAAGTGCATAATGTGTGTGTTTGATTTTTTTTTGGGGGCTGCAGGCTTGATTTTGGGAAACGGGGTTAAAATTTGACATGTTGGGCAGTTTGGCGAGCTGGGTCGAGCTCACTAAACCATTCAACGGTTCGCCAACGTCCCCCTTGATCTCCTTTAATTTGGTATTTTGGCTAGGTTAGAGTCTGTAACTTTCGGTGGGAAGCTTGAGCTCGCCGAGTTCACTCGGTGACTCACCGAAAGGTTCCTGTGATTGCCCTTTCTGTGCCCCTAACTCTTAAAACACACTATTAATTTCGGTGGGCTAGTCTGAGCTCGCCGCGTGATGTCGGTTAATCGCCGAAGGGCCCTGCTCATCACCGACCTGTCATTTTTCTGGGAATTTTTTAGGGCAGTCCTTTCGGAGAGCCCGATTTGGCTCACTAATGTGACTCGGCGATTCGCCGATTGGTTTGGTGAGTTTATCTACAACCTTAATTCTGCACATTTTTCTTGAAATTTTTCTAACTCTTTCTAATGTGTTTTGCAGATATGGCCAGACCCAAAGTATCTGGACGAGACATGCCGCCCCCACAAACGAGCAAAAAGGGATAGTCTTAAATGAGGATGCAGCGGCATCCAAAGCAAAGTCAACTAAACTTTCTACCACGGTGGGAATGGCAAGACGCTCGCAGCTGCATCACCAGAAGTCAGCTCCGAGAGTGAGGGAGTCTACGTGACTCACCTCACCACTTCTAAAAGTGAGGGGAAATACCAGGATCCTTAGGATGTTATCTTTCAGCCTAAGGATGAGCAACTACTATTGGCCCAGAGAGCTGAAATGCGCTAAAAAAGGATACATAATCCTTCTAGGATCTGGGTGCCTGAGACCACTACTCATTCTCTCCAGTTCCAGATCAGGCCGTGGTCCCAACACCACTTGCACAAGGTCCTCCTCCCCGGTCTCTCAACAAATTAAAGGCTGAGGTACTGAGGACTATCACTGAGGAGAAGAGGTTGTCTACAGATGAAGTGATAGACCAGTACCCAAAAATATGGCGGACCCTAAAGTCCCACAAGTTTGAGATCTTTACCAAACCCCGGGGTCCTTATATTCCTAATTGGGTCCGAGAATTCTACACTGCCTATGGAGCTTTGGTGCCATAGGGGAAGAATAAGGCTGCCACCTTCAAGCAGTCGACTATGTAGTTGTCAGGGGAAAGAAGGTAAAGTGTGACAATGATGATATTAACGTTGTGTTAGAATGCGCTGACAACATTGCAGATGACTACCAGTACATGATCAAGACAAAATCCTTGGAGGACATGAAGAAGTGGCTGGCTCCTCTCTTTTCAGATGGTACTCCTAGGTGGATTGAGGTCGGGGTGCCCATAGATAATAAAGATCTAAATGTGGCAGCGAGGTTTTGGTTTGGGTTTATTAGCAGCACAATCATGTCATCCAAAAATGAGTCTATCCTCCACCACACGATGGTGGCCTGTCTTGGTCCTATCATTGATGGGATGAGCCTCAACTTAGGTATGATCATTGGACAAGAGATGGCCATGAGGGCCAGACAACACTAAACATCTCTCCCTTTCCCGGTGTTGATCACCAAATTGTGCAGACGATCCCGTGTGCCTCATGATGAAAAGAAGGACGTGGAAGTGATTCCCACCTCCTGTACCAACATCCGGCAGATTGAGGCTGAGTATTTGAAGGATGAGACTGAGAAGTAGAAAGCAACCCTAGGTATTTCTAGCTCTGCCTCTTCCATGACTCTAAGTTCTTCTTTTGTTGCCTTGCCTCCTAGGTCCGTTGCTAGTACTGCTTCCTGACCTTCACTCACCTAGGCCATGCTACTACGTATGGGGCACCTAGTCCATTTTGCTGATGTACATGCCTCTAGACTAGAGGCTACAGTACTTGGAATGATTAAGAGAGCCTTCACAGCTGTTGTGACACCTCTTAGAGAGTCTATTGATGCCCTAACGGCAAGGATAGAGATGTGTGAGAGAGGTTAGGGAGTCACTAATGAGGTGACGACCTTGAAGGCCACAATTGCTGAGTTGAGAAGGGATCTGGACCTGCTGAAGTCCATAGATATGTCGATGATTTTTGGGACTGTTGAGATCCCTGATTACCTGGACATGGGTATACCAGCTTATTCTGATGTGCCTTCAGCTACCACTAGAGATGAGGTTAGAGTTGAGGATGTGGCTGCAGAGTCTGAGGCTGAGACTAACGACGAGGATCTTGGTATCTAGGAGGAAACTACATATGAGGGCCTGACTGAGGTTGATGAGGCTATAGTGCATTCAGCCGTTCAGACTTTGTTGAGGGAGACTTCCATGGTAGACTCCAGTGGGGCGAGTGTTGCTATTACACCGGACATTGATGCCTAGCCCCAGAGTGTCACCCCAGGCACTGATGCCCAAGTTTAGAGTGTGACCCCGAACATTAATGCCTCGATAGACGGAGCGAATGTGTAGACATGATCATTCTTTATCTCCTTCTCTGTTGTTTTGTGATTATTGTTGTTTTAGTTGCATTTGAGGACAACTGCTTTTCTTTTGTGAGTGGAGTGAGTAATTCCATACCTACCTCTTGCGTTATGTTTTTTTTTGTGAATATTGGGTATTTTGATCTATATATTTATTTGATCTTATTTTGTGGATATTTGAGTTTGTGGCTCCTTGTTTTGAATGGAAATGATTTTTGACCAATTTTGAAAAATTTGTGCCACCTCTTTTGTGTGTGATTGTGGCTGTTCTTGTGCAAATTTGAGTGTCGATGATGATCAATACCAATCACTTAAATAATGCTCTTAATTGAATGAAATGAGTGTGCGGCTACGATGAGGCCAATGAAGTTTCATAGATAATGTGTGAACTTTTAGCATCTCGTTGTGACTAGCTGGTTATCGAATGAGCCTCTTCTGATGAACATTGCACACTAGCAAAAGTGTGGAGTCTTGTTTGATATTGGTGCCAATGCCTTGTGTGTTGAGATTACTTTGAGCCATTGTGTGATAACACGTAGAATTTGCGCCGTTGGTCCAGTTTACTAAGTGAGGCAAGCACTTGAAATGATCTTAGGCAACAATTTTGAAGAGTGAAATAATTTGACAATATACGTCTTTTGTGGCCAACCTTGTGAGATGTGTGAACCTTGCTTGAACCCTATTTAGCCTTACTATTTTCTTGGAAGAAACTTGAACAATTGTGACCTCTTTTTATCCATTCACCTATAACTCTCATGAAGTGTGGTTTGTTTGAATAACCAACTTAGGCCAAAAGCCTAAGTTTGGGGTGTGGTGAAAATAGAAGGTAATTCAAGAAGTGTGAAAATCCCCCCTTCGAGAATGGTTTTGAAAAAGATGGAACCCCTCCATGTAAAAAAAAAGAGAAGAAAAGAGAAAAGAAGCAAAGAAAAAGAATGAAAAAGTTGTGACATAAGTGATGAAAATTGCAAAAGAAATGGGGTTTCCGGTAATTCATAAGAAGTTGAATAATGGGGTGGATTATGAGCATGTTTAAAATGTTAAAGAAAAGGAGGAATGTGATGTTCAGGCCACACTTCATGAGTGTGAAAGCCACTGAGCCTAAATGACCATACCTTGACACTCAGCCCCATTACAAGCCATGAAAAGACCTTTGTGATCTTGAGTGAGCTTAAACAAATGTTGATTGGAAAATAAGGGCAAACCTATGGGTGAAATCATGCATGTGTTCATCTTTGTAAGTGTGAGAGTTGTATGCGATTCCGTAACTTTAAATCGCTGAGAAATAGTGTGTGAATATGGAATCATCTTTGTTGTGAGTGTATTTGAGTACCTTTGTTGAGCTTGAACTTGCATTTGAAGCAAGTATTGTGAACTTGAGCATCTTTGATAATGATGAGTCACAATTTGAATCTTTTAGTGCACAATTGATCATTGCATGAGCAAGTTAAGCCTTGTTGTGTGCATTCATGTTGAGTCTTCTGTAGCACTGTTTGAAGCATTTTTTTTGAACTGCTGAACTTTAGTTTTACTTGAGGACAAACAAAAGTTTAAGTTGGGGGTGTTGATGAGTCTGAGATTTGGACTCATTTAGGGCTTTGTTTTGATAGATTTTGTGTCCTCAAATGCCTAATTTATGCTATAAACTGATGTTAATGCCTTGATTTTCAGGTATATGGATTGAGGAGCAAAACAAGGACACTAACAGGCAAAAAGAAACAAAACAAGCTGAAGAAATGAAGAAAGGCAAGCCTGGTGATCGCCAAGGGCATTTGGCGAATCGCCAAGTGGAAATCAGACCGCCTAAAAGTCCAGTGTGCCAAGTCCTGAAGGAAAGAACCAAGTTGGCGATGAAAGGAGCAGTCAATGGATCGCCGTGTAGTTCCGTGAAGCCAAAATAGATTGCTCAAAGTTACAAATCTTGAGGATGCTGAATGTCAAGGCAAAATGGCGATGGAAGAGATCAAAGAGCGGCTCGCCGAGTGGTTTGGTTAGCCCGACTTACTTCTCTCGAAGAGCCCTTCGTGGCTTATTTTTGGCAATTATAAATAAGATTTTGAACATTTAGTTTAGGATCTATCTCTATCTTTATCTTTGAAGAGAATTTTTCATCTTTTAACATTGAATCATCTTTTAGTAGTCTAGAATAGTTCTCTTAGTAGACTAGAAGGTTTTGAGACTCAACTTGGAGATTTCACAAGTGGTTTTCTAATTTTCTTTGAATTGGAGCATTGTAAAGCTTGAATTCCTCTTATCCAATTGATGGCTAATCGATTCGGTAACAATTTTTATCTTTTTATGATGTCCGGCTAAAACCAGAATTCTTGGGGTGTGATCATGTGATTATGGGTTAAATTAGTATGTGGGTATTGTTAATTACTAGTCTAAATGCTATTTTGAAGTGGTTTAATCATTTATTGTGGTTTGATTTATGAATTGTAGTTGCAAATGCAGTTTTATGTTAGTGTTCTTGGCTTGCTCGAGAGAGAGAGGTTTTAGGACTAAAATTATTGATTAATGATTTGTATGCATTGGGTTGATATTCAGCTCGAGAGAGTGAATCCTAAACCCAGTCCTACCCATGTTGCTCGAGAGAGAAGATGTATTAAGGTTTTGGGTTGCTCTTAATTGCTATTCTTGTTGATGTTTGAGAGAAATCACTTAAAGCGAAATAGTTGTTCGAAAGAAAGCTATTTCAATTATATTCTAGCCTACCCAAAATTTTTAGTTGTTTACTAGTATTTTGAATTACCCATATATCGAACTTCACCTATAATCGATCACATCCCAAGAATTTCTCTCCTTATTTTGACTAATTGTAGCTGATAATTTGGAAACCAAAACCCCCATTTGACATTCGTGTAACTCCTTTCATTTGATATGTCTTTTGCCGATAATATATATTCATATAGCTAGTTAGATCACATTTCTATATCTTAATTGAATTTGAACACGTACCGCTCCCTGTGGGATTCGACCCCAACTCAATTGTGGGATTTTATACTGTTTAACGATCGTTTGCACCTAGAATTGGATGAGGTGTGCTTGAAACGTTAATCAGTTCCCAAGGGGGAGATATTGTAACACCTCAGATTTGAGAAAATAGAAACATGTAGCTTTCCAGGACCTGGTGCAAAAACCACGAAAGTCACTGACGGTCTGTGGTCTGACACACGGTCCGTAAGTGGGGTCCGTCTTTGGATACCAAATATTTATGGTCTCTGACCCCACCCACGGTCTACCCGAATGGTCTGTGGTTTGAGCTACGGACCATAGTTCTTACCATAGGTGAGGGTCAGCAGCCAATTAGAGGAAAATGGTTGTTGGGTCAACTTCAAACGGTCATATCTTTTAGCTCAAGATGAATTAGGTGGCCGATGACCTATCAAATGAAATATAATTGAATCCTCTTTCCAACGCCACCTGGGTAGAGCTTGACTGACGACCTCTACCGACGGTTGGCAGGTCAAACGACGGCCCGTCAATCCTATAGTAGGTGGCACTCGTCAAATTTAAGTCAGGGTCATTTTGGTCCTTTTACTTATGCGTCGAGCACTTAAACTACGTCGTTTGATGTCTAATATACCTCGTTTTAATCAGTTTAAGCCTAATAACTTAGTCAGACATACCCAGAACCTTTATTCACCAAAAATCATCCGAGCAAAAAATAGAAGAAAGAGGCGCCACTTTCCCAAGAACAACCAGAAGGTTTGCTTCAAATTTCAGCCCCAAAATCAAAGAATTTCTCTGTAGATTTCGTCACCAGGTATGTGGGATTTAACTAGTGGATTCCTTTCATCCACTAGGTCCCTAGAATTTAGTCAGTTCCTTGATTCTCTACATCTTGTTTAGGCCTAGGGTTTCTAAAACCTTGGAGAATTGTTATGATTTCAGTTGCTATAGTATCCATAATCTAAATATCATGTTTTCTTGGAAACGTTGTTTCATTCCTTGTATGAAATTCAGAACCCTAGTTTGTGTAGATTCTCCTAGTTCATTAATTGCACTTGCTGGGTCAGTTAACCAGATAATCATGCTTCGATTTTCAAATGTCACATTATCAGTTTATAAATGTTGCATTCTCATATTGCATGTCAGTATTTTGAGCTATTCAGTATGTCAGTTACATTTGTATAATAGGCAAAAGTACTCATTACCCCCCTGAACTTTAAGCTTTTTCTACGGTGCACACCTAAACTAAATTTCGTTTTAATTACCCCCCTGAACTTGTTTATTCCTCCATCCCGTACACCTTTTTCGTCCACCTGCTCCTATTGTGACTACACGCGCGCGACAACTGGAAAAAGTGGTGATGTGGATTTCCACCTGGATAAATAATAGCCACCTAGATAAATTAATATTGCAAAAAATAAATTTCTTAAATTTAAAATTCATTGTTTAAAAGTTATTTTTGAATAAGGGCTGATTTCGCGGAACTCCTTTTGGATTTGGGTTTTTCTAGATGTGAAGTTGGTCGATTAAATTTCAAATTTGTCTGAAATTCTTACCAAGTAAGTGTTAATCTTTGTTTCCTTTACTTTTCATTTACATTTTGCCCTATTTTTCGTTTAAAATATGCCAAATATTAAAGAAAAATGGAGATTTTATATTTTTTTACCGTTGTAGGTTTGTGATGTGGCAAAAAATCACTTCCTCACGCGCCTAGTAGAGTGTGTTGTCAATTTCTACGCCAGGTGGACAAAAAAGGTGTACGCGATGGAGGAATAAACAAGTTCGGGGGGGTAATTAAAATGAAATTTAGTTTAGGTGTGCATCGTATAAAAAGCTTCAAGTTTAGAGGGGTAATGAGTACTTTTGCCTGTATAATATACATATTCAGTTGGGAGTAGACTTAGCACCGAGTTGGACTAGGGTTCAGCGTACCCTCATATGCCTAGAACTACGTGCCCTCGTAGAAGTACAAGTGCCCTCTATTGGGCATCAGATTTAGTGATCACGCCAGTTATACCGTTATACCCCTGGAAAGGTATATTGGGTCCTCTCGATGGGGCGTTTACATCGGACTCCACGTTTAGCTCTCGTGGTTTTATGTCGGTTAATAGTAGCTCCCACAGTCAGACTCTTAGTTCATTTGACTAGGTTTTCAGTACATACTTCAGTATTTAGTTTAGCATGTCATGTTCTTGATTAGCACTTGGTCATTGCATTTAGTTTAGCTTTTCAGTTATGTTTCAGTACTTACATTCTTACTCAGTAATGTCATTGCTCAATTATGCTTTGTTTAGCTTTTGTATATATATTTGTTTAGCTTAGTATCTATATCCTGCATGCTCAGTACATTCCAAGTACTGACGCATACTCTACGCTACATGCTTTCATGATGTAGGTTCATGTACTCCACATTCAGACTACACTTAGATCGATTCTCGGTTAGAATTCAACAGCTTTAATAGTGAGTCCTCATATTTCGAGGACAATAGACATACTTTTATTTTAGTCTTTGCATTTCAGTTTTAGTTTTGTTAGAGTTAGCTAGGGAGCATGTCCCAACAACTCAACTCAGTTAAAGGCTTTTCAAACATAGTAGTAGAATCAGCTTGGATTGTTGAGTTTATCTTTCAGTTGTCACTAAACTATTAGTATGTTTTATATATTCATATTAGTTGGGTTGCTCCCCATTTCAGATAACCATTGTTTTAGCTTCCGCATAGTTCATGTTTATTTAGTTATTTTTCAGTATGCTTATGATATGCCAAACACAAGGTTAGCTTGGGGTCACTCGTGATCCTAGGTCATGTGTTACGTCAAAGGGGTAGCCTCGGGGTGTGACACACAACCTATTCAGTCATTTCCAGTAGTGAGTGAGTTTCCAGAGGTTTTTCCAGATGATCTTCCCGTAGTCTCTCTTGAAAGAGAAATATACTTTGGTATAGATATTTTTCTTGATACTCGTCCTATCTCTATTTTTCCATATAGAATGGCTCCAAGTGAGTTAAAAGAGTTAAAAGAGCATTGAAAGACCTTCTTGATAAAGGTTTCATTCGACTAAATGTCTCACCTTGCAGTGCTCCGATCTTACTTGTGAGGAAGAAATATGGTTCTATTAGAATGTGTATAGATTACCGTTAGTTGAACAAGCTTACTATCAAGAAATAAGTATCCCCTTCTGATGAATGATGATTTTGTCGATCAACTTCAGGGTGCCACTTGCTTTTCCAAGATAGACCTCCGATCGGGCTATCATCAGTTGAGAGTAAGGGAAAGTGACATCCCGAAGACAGCCTTCAGGACCCGCTATGTTCATTATGAGTTTCTGGTTATGTCTTTTGGCCTAACTAATGCTCCTGCATCATTCATGGATCTTATGAAAAGAGTGTTTAAGCCTTATCTTGATATGTTTGTTATCGTATTCATTGATGACATTCTGATTTATTCGAGAAATGAGGAGGATCATGCTAGTTATCTCAGAGTAGTTCTCCAAAATCTATATGATAAGGCGTTGTATGCTAAATTTTCCAAGTGCAAATTTTGGCTTGAGTCTGTGGCATTCTTAAGCCACATTGTTTCTGGTGATAGAATTTGAGTTGACACTCAAAAGATTGAGGCAGTGCAGAACTGGCCTAGACCAACATCTCCAAATGATATTAGGAGTTTCATGGGATTGGCTGGTTATTATAGAAGGTTTGTCGAGGGGTTTTCATCTATTTCATCCCCGTTGACAAAGTTGACTCAGAAGACAACAAAGTTTCAATGGTCTGAAGCTTGTGAGAAAAGTTTTCAGTAACTGAAGTCCAGGTTGACTACTGCTCTAGTGTTGACCTTACTAGAAGGTACACAAGGTTTTGTTATGTATTGTGATGCATCCAAAGTTGGACTGGGTTGTGTATTGATGCAGAAAAGCAAGGTTATAACTTATGTGTCAAGACAACTTAAGATTCACGAGAGGAATTACGCAACCCATGATCTAGAGTTGGTTGTTGTATTATTCGCTTTGAAAATATGGCGTCACTATTTTTATGGTGTTCATGTTGATGTGTTCATCGATCACAAGAGCCTTTAGTATGTATTCAGTCAGAAAGAGCTTAATCTTAGACATATGAGGTGGTTGGAGTTACTTAAAGATTATGACATAAGTATTCTCTATTACCCATGTAAGGCTAATGTTGTTGTTGATGCTTTGAGCATATTGTATATGGGTAGTACTGCCCATGTTGAGGAAGGCTAGAAATAATTGGCCCAAGATGTGCATAGACTTGTACAATTGGGAGTTTTATTGTTGGATTCTAATGAAGGAGGGCTGGTGGTGATGAATGAGGCTGAATCATCACTAGTGTCCGAAGTGAAAGAGAAACAAGACCAAGACCCTATTTTTCTTGAATTGAAGGCAAATAATCATAAGCAGAAAGTGATGGCTTTTGAACAAGGGGGAGATAGTTTATTGAGGTATCAATGTAGGTTGTGTGTACCAAATATGGATGAGCTCCAAGAGAGGATCATGGAGGAAGCTCATAGTTCCAGATACTTTATCCATCCGGGTTCCACAAAGATGTATTGTGACTTGAGAGAAGATAGAGGTGCACATTTCACCGCATAATTTTGGAAGTCTTTCTAGAAGGGTTTGGGTTCGAAGGTGAACCTTAGTACTGCTTTTCATCCTTAGACTGATGGTCAAGCAAATCGTAGGATTTATACTTTAGAGGATATGTTGAGGGCGTGTGTGATCGATTTCAAGGGTAGTTGGGATGATCACTTACCTCTAATAGAGTTTACTTACAACAACAATTATCACTCTAGCATCCAAATGGCCCCCTTTGAGGCTCTTTATGGGAAAATGTGTAGATCTCCTATTGGATGGTTTGAGGTTGGTGAGGCTGGGTTGATAGGACCAGACTTGGTTCATCAAGCTATGAAGAAAGTGAAGACTATTTAAGAGAGGTTGAAAACAACACAGAGTCGTCAGAAGTCCTATACATATGTTAGGAGAAGAGACTTGGAGTTTGAGGTGGATAATTGGGTTTATTGAAAGGTTTCACCCATGAAGGGTGTTATGAGGTTTGGCAAGAAGGGGAAGCTTAGTCCCCAGTATATTGGTCCTTACAGGATATCCAAGAGGATTGACAATATAGCCTATTAGTTGGAGCTGCCACCAGAGTTAGCAGCAGTCCCTCCGGTATTCGACATTTCAATATTGAAGAAGTGTATGGGTAATCCTTCATTTATCATACCTACTGAAAATATTGGTATTAAGGACATACTATCTTATGAGGAGATTCTCGATCAGATTCTGAATCGTCAGGTTCGCAAGTTGAGAACCAAGGAGGTAGCATCAGTCAAGGTCTTATAGAGGAATCAATTTGTTGAGGAAGCTACTTGGGAGGCTAAGGAGGATATGAAGAAGATATACCCACATCTCTTTGAGTCCGGAGAAATTCCAAATCAAGGTACTAATTCTTTTCTTGGTACTTTTTAAGTTGAAATGTTATATTAATTGCATGTTGGGTGTTAGATGTTACCACCCTTAGTCTACTTATAGTAATCTCATTCGAGGACAAATGTTTCCAAGGGGAAGATATTGTAACATCCCACGTTAGAAAGATTTAAATTTAAAAAGAACAAATTTGGAAAGAGCTAATTTGAGATTTGTTCAAGTTAAGCTTAAGTTGTGAGGTTTAGGTCAACTTCACAAAACCATAACTTTCAGTACAAGATGAGTTAGGGTGGCCCATAAGATATCAAATGAAAAATCTTTAAATCTTCTTTCCAACACCACCGAGTTTGCTAAGTTCTGAGTTCGGATGAGAGAGATATGCACGTTTGAGGCCAGTTAAGGAAATATACCTGAATTAGTGAGGGGTATTTATGTCTTTTCTTTACCCCATTAGCTTAAAATGTTTTTAGTATTATCTTAGGGGTCTAAACTGATTTGGGTCAGTTTTCACAATCCTAAATTATGCTTAGGGTTTTGAGAGGAGTTCAAGAAGAGGAAAAGAGGAGAAAAAGAAGAACAAACAAGATTTCTGTGAATCGAGGATTTGTTTACCAAATCGAGGTATGTAAGTTTTCATAGTCTTGGGTTCGTTCACCCAAATGCCAATCATGAGTTTCTTTTGCGAATCTATCCATAAAAATTGAGAAATTTAAGTTCTTGATGAGTGTTCTTGAAGTGTTACTTTCGTTCTTGAATTATGATGTTTGGTTGAGTTCTTAAGGCGAGGATCTTGTTAATGAGCTTTGTTCTTGAGGGTTTTCGAGTAGATTCTCATGTAATTAAGTTGAGTAAACGAATCTAAGAGTCTTTGGAAGAAACCATTTGATTCTAGGAGAATTAGGGTCAGAAAATAAGGGAACAACATTCGTCAGGTGTTCTAGGCAGGGGCTGGCGCGCCGCGCCAAAAATGACCCTCTGTAGTTCAGGGGCTGGCGCCCCGGACCACTCAGTGCACCAGGGTCGTCCGCCCCATCCTGTTTTCAGTTGTTTAACCCGTCTGAGTTCCTTTAAAGTGTACCTTCACTCCTTCCTGATTCTAACTACTCTAAACTACATCTAAGCATCGAGAGATCCTTCATAACATGAATCGTAACCCTTGAATTGATAATTCAAATTCAAGGTAGAGTTAAGAGTAAAGTCTTGAGAGTTCTTTCAAGTCTTTTTGAGAAGTCCTTTACAATCTTTTAAAACTTATTTTAAGACTTGAGTACTTGAGTATGAGTATGAGGATGAGTAGAGTTGAGTTTCATTTTTCAAAATGAATACATGGGAACTAAGCATTCCCAAGAATAAATGTTTTTACATTTAAAATGAGGGGAAACACCGATTTTCAAAGGAGTTCATGAGGAGTTTTAAGTACTATCTCTTTTCAAAGAAATCTTTTGAGTAATAATCCCAAAGTTGAGGATGATGAAATATTTTTAAACATATGAGCTAAGTTATATTTGACAGTAGTATTGAGCACCGATATGGGGACGAGTTTAGATAACTCAAAGTCCTTATAAATCATGTAGCTAACGTGGGTAGAAAGGGTTATATTTTTTAAATGATTCCGTATTACTTTTTAAGCATAGCTTAGTGTATCCACTTAGTTGAGGAGTTCTATACCCCAGCAAGGTATATGACAGTTCTGACTGCGTGGACGAGACGATTTATCATCACTCATAGTGATGGTTGTTAGTTAGAGAATCTCCAAAATAGAGTTATTTTGTATCTTTACATACAAATTGAGTTACTATTGTATTTTTAAATACATTGAGTTGTTACTTACTATTTTAAATGTTTTATATAAACTACAATTTTATTTTTGTTTTATACTGCATTGAGTTGAGTATCCATGAGTTGAGGTTGAGTTGAATAAAGTTGAGATGAGTATGTTTTCTTCTTTCCTAGTTCAAGCTTTTATGTTATATTTAGTATTCCTCTTACATGCTCGTACATTCAATGTACTGATTTCATTTGGCCTGCATCATTTCATGATGTAGATACATGAGATCAAGGTCATCAACAGGCGCTTTGTTGATACCGTAGCAGTTCGAGTTAGCTTTAGTGGCCTCCTTACTTCCGGAGGATCCCTTATTTATTTCCTTTATTTCAATTTTGTTACGTTGATCGGGGGTCTTGTCCCAACATCCCTCATAGTATTAGAAGCTTCATAGATAGACAATAGTAGTTCATGAGTCTTTTTCATTTCAGTGTTTAATGTTTAAAGACTTGAGTTGCCTCGTTTGGCCAGTGAATGTTTTACATAAAATATTCTGAGTATCTATTTTGAGACATCGATTTAAAACTTTACTTTGAAATTTCTTTATTCTTAAGTGATCTTGTGCATATTTATATGTCTAGGAACCAAATAACACCCGCATTCTGGCCAAGTTCGGAATCATTTTCTATTAATTTATAGTCATGTCGAGTCTTTTGAATGTATTTATACTAACCAACATGATTAGTTATGTAGGTGAGCTTGAATAAAGAAACAAGCACTGAAACAAGCATTGGAAAACACGAACAGATCCAAGTTAAAATGAAGCAACAAAGAAGAATGAAGAAATAAAGATCAAGAAGGATATGTATCCTCTACGCGTCTCGGGAGTGATATACCATGAGTTTATGGTATTTTTGATGCATTTCACTTAGAGTTTGTGTGCGTCTAGGGCTATTTTGTGTTAGAATTCATGTTTTGTGTGTTTGCAGGAAATAGGCTTGGATGCGGATTGATGAAGATGTAAACTGAAAAGTGAAGAAGTGGCCACCAACATAGCCACCCACAGACCGTAGGTCCATCGACTGGTCGTGGGTGGTCAGTTGTAGGTCCTGGTCTGAGGAGATGAGTTCCAGTAATCATCCCACAAAGTTCCAGGACAGACCGTAGACCACTCCACGGGCCGTGGCTGAGGCATCATAGGTGGAGCATCAGGGAAGTTTGACAAGTGTGGAACCACGGAGAAGGACGATGGACCATAGGTCAACCCACAGTCTGTCCTACACATTCGTCAAAGAGGGTCTAAAAGTTGAAGGTTCCAGTACCTAATGAAATTGTCCAAGTGTTGAGCCACGGAAGGGACCCACGGACCGTAGATCGACCCACAGACGTCGAAGCGTCGATTCGAACCGTGTCCAGCAAAATTGTTTCCTTATTTTGTTTCTGTTTTATTTAAGACTTGTTTTCTATAAATAGGTGTTACGAACCTCGTTTTTGGGGGTTAGACATTGTTGTAAACTCTTAGTTTTTGTGTTTTGGGAATTAACTTGCAAACTTTATCAATTTGATTTCCGGAATTCGTTTGATACAATTTGCTCTTTGAATTTCAATTCGAGAATTTGGGTTTTCATCTATTCTAATTGTAAGTTCATGAATTCTTTCTTCTTAATTATGAATTGTGAACTCTCAAGCATGAGTAGCTAAATCCACAACTAGGGTTGTGAGAACCATGAGCAATTAACAAAGTACGAATAATAATTAAGTAATTCTGGAATAGTGCTTATGCATGTATTGTTAATTCTTTCGCTTAGAAGTCTTTTTAACGAGTGCACGCGTTAGAACTCGCCTCGTTGCTATTTACCGAACCAAGGAGGTAGTTCATGAGAAGAGAATTAACAACAGATATTTAGTGGATGCTATCTAATAGTCTAATGTCAATTGGAGCGAGGGTGAAAACTAAGCCATACATTGATGTGACGTCTAATCTGGGGTAAAGGTAAGGGTTAGTAAGGCATACATTAGTAGCCGGACCAAGGTGCGATGTGAAATTACCTACTTGGAGGACCAATCACTTAGGGATACCTAACTTACCAACTTTGCATGTAAAACACTAGGAAAAAATTACTATTATTAGGATTACTGCGTTAAGAGCTTGTGGGGAACACACATACCCTAGTTTCTCTCTCATATTGATAACTCAAAGTTTGAATCTTGCTTACTTGTTACTTAATCAACAATCTACTACTTGATTACAGAAACCCCCATTTATTTACTTGTGTCGGAAATAGTTTGACTAAACGGATATAATAGTGAGTTAAGTTTAAATCTAAACCATATTCCTCGTGGGATCGACCCCAACCTACAAGTTGGGTTCTTTATTTGAAAACGATCGCTTATACTTCTTTAGAGAGGTGTAATTGGAGTGTATCAAATTTTGGCGCCGCTGCTGGGGAATATGACTTTTAGATTAAGTTTAACTACATTATTGAACTTTAGTCAAGTGTTTCCTGATTTTACTTTTTCTTTTTAATTTTGTTAGGCAGAATGACCTGGAGACCTTTGTACTTGACTCCGTTTGTCAGTTGGATCCTTCTACTCACCACTTTATCAACTAGACCCTTAAACTGGTTGAAACACAACATTTTAAACCCATTTTTTTGACTTTTCATCCTATGTGGCATTTTTGTCCAAAGTGCGTGTGATGCACATATTTTGGGCGCGTGAGGGGGTTCTGAAAAGGCAATGACAACCACTTTTGATCTTTATAACAATCATCTTCTTCCCCAATTATTTCAACACCATTGTTGATCAAATTTTGATTTCCTTATAAACCACCACCCAATTTTTCTTCTCCAATAATCTCCCTCCACAAAACCTTCTTCTTCTACTTAATCTTCTGATCAATCCCGTAATTTCAGTGTTCTTTCATATATACATAATCGTGGAAAAATTAAAGGATTTTAATGTTAAAGCCACAGGAGTTGATAAGAAACTTCCACATTTAAATAAAAAGTGGATAGATGTTCAAGATATTTTCGTTTATAATTTCCTCCTTCTTTTTCAAGAGTGTAAGGATTTTGTTTTCTTGGGACTCTGATAAAATGTCCGCAGGGTGTTTTAAGGCTTATCATATATAAAGTTTGATGATAATCCTGAAATTATTGTAAAAAATCATTTCCTGATAATATATCTGTTTCCAGTTTATCATAGGCAAATAATTTATTTATAGAAACAATTTTTGTAAAGATCAGAAGAAGACAAGACAAATGACGTATGCACTTACATCATAAAGCAAGAAGACAAAAGAGAAAGGAGCATCTTATCTCTTTACTTTATCTCTTTTCAAAAAGAGAATCAAATCATGTCGGCCTTCAGCAAAGGATGATTGGAGGACTAAAATAAAAATATGTAATAATTAAGGGAGACCCGTATAGAAATACATATTTGTCATAAGTCCCTCCTTATATCTATAAAAGGAGAGGAACTTCACTTAGAAAGATAGACTACATTTTCTTTAAGATCATCAATCCAAGAAAAATGATAGGTATCTCTTAGTGTGAGTAGTAACTTCTCCCGTAAGGGAAAATTATTCCTATATATGTTTGAATATATGTAAAATATATATAGTTTGTATGTGTGAAAATAGTATTATGAAATAAAAAGTTTGGTTTTATACCTTTCTTCTCTGAGTTCTTAGAATAGTTTTTAAGTGAATAGTTCCTATTACTACATTTATAGGAATAATATTCGATAGTAGTAAAGAGATGCTGCCATATCTTGAAAAATACTATAAAAAATTACCAGGATTTTGGGCCAAATATTTTTGAGAGGAATATGAAAAAGAAAATAAAGAAGGTGATACTCTTGGACAAAGAATATCCTTTCTAAATAATAGGCTTGGACAACTTTCTATGGCACATAACATACAAAGAAAAGCTAAAAGAATTAATACCCAAATTTATTGTTTGAATACAAATGCACCCCAATGGGGATGCAATGGAAGATCCTACAAAAAGAAAAAGAAGCTTAAGAAAAACTTAATTAAAAGAAAAAATATATTAAAACAAAACTATATACCTAAAAAATGATATTATAGAAAGAAAAATAACTTTAAAAAGCCAGCAGATAAATGCAAGTGCTATAATTATGGCGAAGAAGGTCACAAAAGTTACGAACGTAATAAGAAAAAGGTAAAAATATCAAAAATTGATAGGATAGAAATTGAGTCAGATTTAGAATCTGTAAAATCAATACAAAGTGATGAATTCTACGAAGAATTATATGAAGAATACTTAACCAGTTCTGAAGAATCAGAATGAGTAAAGAAATTATAAAAGAAGAAGAAGCTTCAGTAAAAAATTTAGAAACTGAAGAAGATCATAGGGGTTACACCCTAAAGGCAACTTTTGATGGAGAATTATTTAAAAAAATCCAAGGATTAAAATTAAATCTCCCAATGGAAGAAAATATGTTTAGTAAACTACAAAGAATGTTTGTACGAAATAAAATTTCCTATCACGAATACCAGGAAATAGAAAAGGTAATAGAAATTACCCAAACAACAGGAAGGAATAAATTAAACCTGTTAACAAAACCAATGATCGAACAAATCCTTAGAAAAATTCCTGATAGAAAAAGGAAAAAGTTGAACTATGTACTTTTGGGAGGAATCCAAATACTAGTCAAATCAATCTTTAAAGAAGGGATTAATTGCCCTATTGTTATAAACCTTTCAGATGAAAGATTCATAAATGCAAGAGAAGGAAATCTTGGTATAGTAGAAGGTAATTTGGCATATACCAAACTTCTATTCACATACCACCCAAAATATAGTATATCACTTAAAGATGCAGATGTTAATGATGCATTAAGCTTACATTTCCAAATAAAAAGAAATGACTTATTTAAACCAGGTAATCATACTATGAGTATATATTACCAGACTTTGTACACAATCACAAATTCCAATTATGGAAATGTCTATAAAAATAAAGGAATGATCGAAATAGATCAAGAATGTGCAGGAATTGCAAGAATTATAGAAGCAGAAATTCAACAGGCACAAATTCCAGAAGAATATGAAATTCGATTTGAAAAAACACAAGAAATAGGAAGTTCTATAAATAACCCAAGACTTTCGATAGAATATGGAAGAAATTCCATAAAGAAAAACTTATCTAATAGATATACCCAAAGGAATCTTGAAAAATCCAACAGTTCTAAAATCCTAGGAAATTTTTTCAATGGATCCGAATGGATAAAACAAGAAATACTTATACAAACAGGAGCTACATCTAATCATATCAATGGTATAATCTTAGAAGTCCTGCCAATATATGAAGGAGCGACTTATACGTATAAAACCTTTGAAGGCAACAATTACAACTATAAAGAAATGGTAGAAGTACCAATAAAATTTGACACATCAGGATAACAGTACCTTGCTATATTACTAATCACGAAAGTGATCATGATCTTATTCTAGGAAACCTATTCCTCACAAGTCTAAATGACTATAGCATAGGAAAGGAAGGAATATAAATAAGCTATAAAAATGAAACTTGTTTCATGCCAAAAATATAAACATGCCCAAAGAAACTTCATTTAGGGTATCAGTATTCATAGAAATAACATTCTATGATACTAAATTAACAACCTGTTGTCAAATTGACAATGGATCCGAAGCTAGCTTGGCAAAATCATTTCTAATAAAAAATTGGGATATTAACAAAAATAATATATCAATGATTGGAATCACATGAGATAAAGAAAGACTAACACAGTCAAAAGAAAAAGTGGAAATAATTTTAGGATCAAAAATTGTTTCTACAAATAAATTATTTGCCTATGATAAACTGGAAACATATATATTATTAGGAAATGATTTTTTACAACAATTTCAGGATTATCATCAAATTTTATATATGATAAGCCTTAAAACATCCTGCGGATATTTTATCAGAGTCCCAAGAAAACAAAATCCTTACACTCTTGAAAAAGGAGGAAAGTATAAAAGAAAATATCTTGAACATCTAAAAAGGATTTCTTGTAAATGCCTCAATCTAGAATGGATTAAAGAAAATTTACAAAAATCATATGGTGAAAATCCCTAAGAAAAATGGGAAAAGAATTAAGAAAGAGCTAATCTAACCCTCAACGACCCAAGTGTCATAATCAAAGTAAGACCAATGCTCTATAATGAAGAAGACAAAAAAGAATTTAGAATTCAAATCAAAGAATTAATTAATTTAAAATTAATCAGACCAAGTAAAAGTCCTCATAGCAGCCCGACATTCATGGTAAGAAACCACGCTGAAATAAAAAGAGGAAAAGCCATAATGGTAATAAATTACAAATAATTAAATAAAAATTGTGTTTTTGATGGATATTTTATCCCAAATAAAAACAATTTAATAAATTTAGCAAAAGGGAAAACTTATTTTTCTAAATTTGACTGCAAAAGTGGATTTTGGCAAATAAAACTAGAAGAAAAGGCTATACCCTGAACATCATTCAGTACTCCTAATGGTAATTATGAATGGATAGTGATGCCGTTTGGACTAAAAAATGCCCCACAAATATTCCAAAGAAAAATGGATAAAATATTTTCTGGAAAGGAATTCCTAATTGTCTACATAGATGACATATTAATTTGTTCAAAACCATATCAAGAGCATTTGACTCACCTAAAGGTGTTTTCACAAATATGTTTAGCAAATGGAATTATTTTAAGCCAAAAAAGGCAGAAATAAATAAAAATGAAATAGAATTCTTAGAAATGATTATTTCAAAAAATGGAATAGAATTACAAACTCACATCTCAAAGAAAATAGTTGAGTTTCCAAACAAATTAACAACTAAACAGGAAATACAAAAAATTCTAGGATGCTTAAACTATGCAGGTGAATTTATTCCGGATCTAGCAAAGAAAAGGAATATACTGCAAAAATTAATAAGAAAATCCAATAGACTCGGATAGACAGAAGAACACACACAATGTGTTAAACAACTGAAAGAAGAATGTGCAAAATTACCAAAACTTAGATTACCCGACGAAAAGGATAATCTGATTTTACAAACAGACGCTTCTGATTATCATTGGGGAGCATTCCTACAAACAAATTTAAATGAAATCTGTAGATATATCAGTGGTACATTTAACGAAGCCGAGGTAATATATTCGACAAATGAAAAAGAATTATTATCTATTGTTAGATGAATAAGAAAATTCTCTACTTCTCTTTTACCTAAATAATTTACTAGCTGAACTGATCATACTCAAGTATCGAGATTAATATTCAATAAACTCCCGTCCGAACCACAGTACAGGAGATAACACCGATGGCAGGTTTTGTTGTCATTTTACTCTTTCAAAATTGAATATATTAAAGGAATTGACAATTCTCTTGCAGATTTCTTATCAAGAAACGTCCAATATGAACAATCAAACTCAAATCTTGGTTAACATGATTTATGAAAGAATGCAAAATGTGGAGAAATCCATAGATGACAAAAGCAGAAAGCTATTTAAAATTCGTGATGAATTAGCAAGCTTGTCGGAGCAATCCCGAATGATGCAGTATGAGATACAACAACTCAATACTGAACAGGTGGAGAACATGAGTGAATTTATACTCTTGTGTGAACATTTGGACACTTGTCCAAAAGAGAATTCAAATCCTAAAGGGACTATCATTTCCAACAAAGTGGCAGGAGATGTCCCACT
This sequence comes from Solanum piurae, assembly GCA_029582685.1. NCBI lineage: Eukaryota > Viridiplantae > Streptophyta > Magnoliopsida > Solanales > Solanaceae > Solanum > Solanum piurae. Next base: position 14,724 of record JAJOOO010004469.1, on the reverse strand, counting down.
AGCACATAGTGCCAAAAACATCTCAACGGTAAGCAAGGATATGCCGAACCCTAAGTCTAAGGACGAAGGAAAAAGCCTAGCAATTGAGAAATCAAAAGAGGCTACTTCTCCTAAAGAAGAAAGAAGCACATCTTCAGTGAAAATTGAAAAAATTATCTCTGGGAAACCAGAAAGTAGTGCTAACAAAGTTCCTTCAGGAACAAAAGTGTTTTCATCTTTTCAGGTTGGAAAACAAAATCCAAAGGAAGAAGAATATCTTGCATTCACAATATATATTTACAACCTCCCCGAACAAAGTGGAGAAACATTTGGAGTCTTAGGGACAACAAGTTTGTTTATGAGAATTTCAATATTTTCTAATGGATCACCGGACTGTACAATTCAATTATTTGAATTTGGATATTTAAAGCGCATTTATGCTAAACCGGATTTACATGAAATATCGAAATTACCCGAACAACTGAAGAATTCAGTAAAAAACTATGCACAAGGAGATAGAGTCTATTGTAGATTCTTTAGCATTAGTATGGAAAGCAAGGATTTGCAACTATATTTTCCGACAATCAACTACATAACCGTGGAAAAATTAAAGGATTTTAATGTTAAAGCCACATGAGTTGATAAAAAACTTCCATATTTAAATAAAAAGTGGATATAAACCAGAAGAGCGTTAGGAATCAAAGCATTATACTTTATTCTTAAGTGTTTTTATAATGAAGACTTTAAAGTCATAGACCATGACCATGATTGGGTTTTAATAACTAAAGGAAAATCCAAACCCAAGACACTAAAGGAAAAGATCCTTGATATTGAGCTTCATCAATTAGAAGCAAGTGAAGAAACCTGGAAGCTTGCATGCAAGTTTCTTGATCACAAACATTCACTACCAGAAGAGGAATCTGAGTAAAGACTGCAAGAATGTAAAGATCAAAAGAAGACATGACAAATGACGTATGCACTTACATCATAAAGCAAGAAGACAAAAGAGAGAGGAGCATCTTATCTCTTTACTTTATCTCTTTTCAAAAAGAGAATCAAATCATGTCGGCCATCAACAAAGGATGATTGGAGGACTAAAATAAAAATATGTAATAATTAAGGGAGACCCTTATAGAAATATATATTTTTCATAAGTCCCTCCTTATATCTATAAAAGGAGAGGAACTTCACTTAGAAAGATAGACTACATTTTCTTTAAGATCACCCATCCAAGAAAAATGATAGGTATCTCTCAGTGTGAGTAGTAACTTCTCCCATCAGGGAAAAGTATTCCTATATATGTTTGAATATATATAAAATATATATAGTTTGTATGTGTGAAAATAGTATTATGAAATAAAAAGTTTGGTTTTTATACCTTTCTTCTCTGAGTTCTTAGAATAGTTTTTAAGTGAAGTATGCTATCTTCAGCCCTATGGAGGAACAGTAAGGAAGTAGCCATCAGACTGAGGTCAATAGGCGAAAATACTGTTCATAGCCAAAAAGGAGAACTACTGTGGTAGTGATACGAACTATTCACTGAGTACAAAGGAGCAAGGTATACACGCAAAACTTTATACTTCATAATTATTATTTTCATAAGCAAGCTATATTACATTTTTGATATTCTTACATAGACAAGAATACTTAGTACCTATAGGGAATTAAAATATTATTGATTAAATCTAAATAACATGCTTAAAATAATAATATTTATTTGCATATAATAATGTTTAAAGACATTCAATATCACCTACATATTATAAGAAAAAGAGCTTGGAAGCATAAAATAGCTTTATATCATATTGATAAAGCAATCTCAGAAATGGAAAAAGTATACCTAAGCACAATCTTAAGATCTACAAAGCTTTTAATGGCTATACATGAAATGAGAATTCTTAGAATACAAGAGTATTTTGAATACAAAAATGCCAAAGGCATCTTAAAAAGATATATCCTATATACAGCCTAATACAACATAACCTGCACAACCTGCTTAAGCTTAGCTTGATTAACAATAAATATTCCGCACACCCTGTTTAAGGACAACAAGAAAAATTGGTATCAGAGCCAACTGATCAGAATAAATAATGATTAGACCTTTATGGTATATAAACGACGAAACCTTAGTAACTATACCAATGGTAATGAAATTAAATATATATTTAAAAGAAAAAATCTTACAACTAATCAATTATGAAAAATACAGAGAAAAATTTCTAGATGAAATATGGATCGATTATTTTGAATATGAAAACTATTTAGATACATCAGATTATTATTTCTCTGATTAATATGAGCTTAAAATAAGCTATAGATTTATTACATGATTTAGTAGAAAGTCATAAACAAATAGCTGTAAGATTAAAGCTAATAGAAATAGAACTAATTTCTCTTAAAGAAAATCTTCCAGGAAGAATAACAAACATAATAGGAAAAACTGAAAATTTTGACAAAAGAGTAAGTCAAAAATTTATAAATGGACTCTAAGCTGAGAAATCGGCAAACAAAGGTTCATATCAAAAAGTAAGTTTTGATGAAAAACTTATAAAAGATTTCTTGAGAAAACAAGAAGCAAAAGAATTGGAAAAATCTAAAGAAACTCTAGAATTAGAGCAATCTAAAGATCTAGAAGAAACTACAGATTTAAATCAAAAGGAAAACATTGAAACATAAAATGAATGAACTAGATGAACTATTTTTTGCTTTACAAGACCTTGATCTTTCAAATCAAAAACTAAAAGTTCTTATGAACAAAACTGATACAGGAGGACCTCGGGAAGGTTTGAAATAGGAGAAAATTCCATGAAAAAAGAAATCTTTGATGAAGAAAATATAAATTTTTTTTTTGCACCAAAAGCAAAAAAGAATAAAGATTTCAGCAAAGATTATCATAACAACAATAAATCCAGATACATACCTAACAGACTCCAAACAGGAGATGTAGGAACAACCCAACTCTTAGATCTAAATTGTAAGACAGAACCTGAAACAGATCTAGACATATGGCTCAGAATATATTTCTCTTCTTCCTATTAAGAAAAGGAGTCAACTATTCTGATGAAGAAAAACATACGATAATGATAAATACTTTCACTAGAAAGGTAGGAGACTGGTATGCAGGACTAATAGATGATGCTCGGGGAATCATCAAGAACAACACTTTAGAAGGATTTAAAGAATCCCTCCAAGAAGGAATTAAGAATTTAGTCTAGTATGTAGGAAATGAATTCTTAGGTGGCGAAGGATCAGCCACAAAGAATAAAGAAAAATCTTCAATTCCATCAAACACCAAGAAAAGAAAAGAAAAATAATTCTTTTTGCAATTTCATCAAACAGCTGAACAAAAATTTATCATTCTCCATTTTCATTAAACACACAAAAAAGGATTTAAGTTTTTTCTAATTTCATTAAACACCCTAAAAAATAAAAATAATATCTCCGATCTCACTACTTCCCGAAAAGAATTTATTTTTCAATTTCATCAAACACTCAAAAAAAAAACTCTCCAAAATTAAAGATCACACGATAATTACTACTTACAAAATTGTTAAATTCTAAAATCTAACATACGCAGGAATTGAAGGCGATTGAGTGATTTTCATATACCCATTACACTAAACAAAAAGTAAATTTTTTTACACTCCCTTAAAACTAACTATTGCACTAACATACAGATCCAGATCTAAAAACAATGAATAAGAATATAGAATTAATAAAAATCATGAAAAAATATTTAAAAAGCAAATTGAGTTGCAATCAAACTATGAAGCTTTAATCAAATGAAAGTTTCACTTAATTATCTAGTAACAAGCTCTTTCGATCATAGTTTTACCATCAAAATAACACATGAAAATAGAGGATTCATAAGTTAACCACTAACCGGATTCTTCATATTCATTTGCAAAGGAAAGAAAAAAGTTGAATAAAAAAAAATGTACCAACAAGATCCTTTCTTGTTTCAACAAAGAGCTGAAGTGGAATAGGGTCTTTTAGACTTTTAACATATAATTTTCTATGTGGCATTTATTAATGACGTGGAAATTAATGTGTATTTAGTTGTATTACACGCACCAATTAGTCATCCATATAAGGGTTTAAAATGTCATGTTTCAATGGGTTTAAGGGTTTAGTTGACAAAATGGTGAGTAGAAAGGTCCAACTGACAAACGGGGCCAAGTACAAGGGTCTCCCAGGTCATTCCGCCTTTTTGTTTTCTACAGGTTTCCACTCTAGTGTATGCCAAGTACACGGAGTCAAGGCCAACCATTGATCCCCTACGATCCTGAACTATACAAGACTTTGCAAATCAATGGGTCTATAATAATCCAATCATAGAAGAGCATGAGGATGGAGTTGACTTGAAACCTCCTGGAGTCGGTAATGAGAATGCTCAGGTTTGTGGTGGTAATCTACTCAAAGATGCATTGAGGGTATAAAATTTGCCAGAACCAAGATTGCGTGATAAATATGGGGTCGACTTGAATACAGTTGAATCAGAAGGGCCTATTGTTCTGCCTCCTCTACCCCCAGGGCATACTTTTATGGTGACCAACAGTCTGATGCAAATGCTTACAACAAGAGGGTTGTTTTCTGGTCTAGCTTCTTAAGATCCACATGGTCACATGGCTAAATTGAGAAGTGTCTGAAAGAGTTGTGTGGGAAGATCGGAATTGGATGTGAATGTCATAGGTTTGAGAGTATTCCCTCTATCATTGACCAGTGACGCTGCGGTGTGGTTTTCTGAGCTTTCATATAATTCAATTCATACATGGGACCAATTGCATAAGGTGTTCATGGAAAAGTGTTTTCCATTGTCTAAGAAGCTATATCACAAGGACAAACTGAATAATTTTGTAGCACTACCTGGAGAGTCTGTAGGTAGTTCATGGGATAGGTTCACCGCATTCATACGAAGTGTTCCGAATCACCGCATAGATGCTGAGTCACTGAAGGAGTACTTCTACAGAGGTCAGGATGACAATGGAAAGTTTGTGCTGGATACTATTGTTGGAGGATAATATGGTGAGTGCGCTTTTGAGGAGATCGCTGAGAAACTAGAGAAGAATTCCTGAAATAATAAGGCATTGAGCACTAGAAAGGCGGATACTGGTAGAAGCACATTTGTAGTCCAAGCTGCACCTAGACAATAAGATAATTATATTCATGAAGAGATGGGTCAAATACGAACAGAACTGGGCTTGCTACTAAAATATGTGACCGAAGGTGCAGAAAAAGTGAATGCGGTAAACTACTTAACTAGAACTCCACTACCACCAGCTGAAGAATGTTACTATGAGGAGGATGCATATTTGGTGAATGATCAGACGGGAGGTTTCTGAGCCAACGCCCAAGGTTCCAACTCGGATAATTTGCACCAAAGTCAGAACTATGGAAACTACAAATGAGAGGGAAACTATGTCTGTGATGGGAACTACAATCGTGATAACAACTACAACTGGAACAACTATTGTAACATGAATGAGAGAGTTGGGCCCTATGTTCCACTTGGTAAAAGGGAATCTGGTAATAGAGAGGCTGGTGATAGTATGTCACACATTGAGGATACGATGCAAAAGATGATGAAGAGGTTTGATTCAATTGATGAAAATGTGGAAGAGATGCGAAATGACTTTTCTGGAATCGGTCAAAAGTTGATACCCATGCAGGGTCGATCAATCAACTTGAACAGCATTTTAGTCAGTTGTCCACTACTGTGAACCCACGTCATCCTGGAACACTTCATAGCAACACCATCCAGAATCCTAAAAATAATGGGTATTGTATGGCAGTCACAGACCGTTGATCCCCCTATGCCGTCTAAGGTTGAAATTGTGGTAGAAAAAGATGCGGATTAGATTGAGGTTACTGGAGAGTCGAAAAATGCTACAGAGAAGGAAGCAGAGGTGACCCAAAAAGTTTTTCCCATGCCTAGACCTCCACTTCCATTCCCTCAGAGATTGGTAAAAAAGAACGAAGAAGGAAAATACCGCAACTTCATTACTATGTTGAAACAGTTGTCAATCAATGTGTCGTTGATAGAAGCTTTGGAGCAAATGCATGTGTATTCTAAATTCATGAAAGGCTTGGTGACCAAAAAGAGGGATGTTAGTTTTGAGAATGATGAAAGGTTGCAACATTGTAGTGCCATTGCTACTAGGTAGCTTGTGCAAAAGAAAGAGGATCCTAGAGATTTCACTATCCCTTGCACAATTGGGGTTATGCACTTTGCCAAAGCTTTGTGTGATTTGGGCGATAGCATTAACTTGATGTGGTTGTCCATTTATAAGAAGTTGGGTTTAGGGGATCCAAAACCAACTGCGATGCATTTACTCATGGCTGACCGAACTGTGAAGAGACCTATTGGAGTGCTCTAAGATGTTCTTGTGAAAGTGGAGTCATTCATCTTTACAACAGACTTTGTGATACTTGACTGTGAGGTTGATTTGGAGGTCCCCATCATCTTAGGGAGACCATTCCTTGCTACTGGGCGTGCCTTAGTCAATATGGAGAGAGAGTTGATGAAGTTCTGATTGAACAATGATGAGGTTACTTTTTACATTTGTAGGTCTATGAAGCAGGAAAGTGATCTGAAAGCGGTTTCTGTGGTAAATCATATTGTGGAGTAGGATTCTGAAGTGTCTATTGAAGAGAGGTTGGGTGTTGATGCACTAGCAGTGGTAATGATGAATTTTGATAGTGATGGGATTGAAGACTATGATGAGTTAGTTTCCGCACGTGATAGGTTCAAATTTCATTTCAAACAAAAAGATTTGAGTTAGATATGAAGAATCGTGATTCACCGCCTGAAAAATCGTCTGTAGATGAGCCTCCAAAACTAGAACTCAAGGCTCTACCACCCCACTTGAGGTATGTTTTCTTGGGAAAGGATAGGACTTTACCGGTAATCATTGCTGTTAATTTGAGTGTGGAGCAAGTTGAGGCCTTGGTTTTTGTATTGAAGAGGTTCAAAAAGTCTATTGGGTGGACTATTTCAGACATTATTGGGATCCCTCCGGGCATTTGTTCTCACAAAATCCAACTCATGTCGGACAGTAAGCCTAGTATCGAGCAGCAAAGGAGACTGAATCCTCCTATGCAAGAGGTTGTGAAAAAGGAGATCATAAAGTATTTAGATGCTGGAGTCATTTATCCCATTGCTGATTGTAGTTGGGTGTGTCATGTTTAGTGTGGGCCCAAGAAAGGGGGAATCACCGTAGTTCCAAATGCTAAGAATGAGCTTATTCCAATGAGGCCGGTGACTGGATGGAGAGTATGCATAGACTACCGCAAACTAAACGCATGGACAGAAAAAGATCACTTCTCAATGTCGTTCATGGATCAGATGTTGGATCATCTTGCTGGTAAGGGTTGGTATTGTTTTCTAGATGGGTATTCGGGCTACAATCAAATATCTATAGCTCTGGAAGACCAAGAGAAGACCACTTTCACTTGTCCTTATGGGACTTTCTCCTTCAATAGAAAGTCATTCGGGTTGTGTAATGCTCCAGCAACTTTCTAGAGGTGTATGATGTTGATCTTTTCAGATATGGTGAAAGACACAATTGAGGTTTTTATGGATGATTTTTCTGTAGTAGGTGACTTGTTTGATGGTTGTTTGATGCATCTGGCCGAGGTGCTGAAACGATGTGAAGAGTGCAATCATGTGCTCAATTGGGAAAAGTGCCACTTCATGGTTAAAGAGGGGATAGTTCTGGGTCATCACATTTCTGAGAAAGGTATTGAGGTTGATAGAACCAAAGTTGAGGTACTAGAAAAGCTTCCACCACCTATCTCTGTAAAGGGTGTTAGGAGATTTCTTGGGCATGTAGGTTTCTACCAGAGATTTATAAAAGATTTCTCAAAAATTGCACACCCATTATGCAAACTGCTCGAAAAGGAGTGTAAGTTTGATTTTGATGATGCTTGTCTGAGAGCATTTGGAGAGTTGAAGGTCAAGTTAACTTCCGCACATATCATTATTTCACCGGATTTGGGACAACCGTTTAAAGTTATGTGTGATGCGAGTGTACAGAGGAGCGAGAAGATTCTTCATCCAATTTATTATGCCAACAAAGCTCTGAATGTGGCTCAAAATATTTATACTGTGACTGAACAATAAATCCTTGCTGTGGTTTTCGCATTCGAAAAATTTAGGTCCTACTTGCTTGGTTCTAATGTCATAGTGCATACTGACCATTTTGCATTGAGGTATCTGATGGCTAAAAATGATGAAAAATTGAGGTTTATTAGATGGGTGATGTTGCTGCAAGAGTTCGAGTTTGAGGTGAAAGATACAAAGAGGATCAAAAATCAAGTTGTCGATCATTTATCCAGATTGGAGGAGGAAGCTATGGTCAAGTTTGAGGATGGTGTTGAGATTAATGATGCATTCCCAGGCGAACAAGTATTGATTGCTTCTTATGATCTTATTCCTTGGTTCGTAGATTTTTCTAACTACTTGGCAAGTGATTTGGTTCCATCGAATTTGTCATTTCACCAAAGAAAAAAGTTTATGCATGATGTGAAGAAGTTCTTTTCGGATTAGCCTTATTGGTTTCATATTTTTGCTAATGGGATTATTCATCGTTGAGATGATGAATATACTAGAGGCGTGTTATTCATCGCCTGTTGGTGGCAACCATAGTGGTATTCGACTGCTCATAAAATGTTGCAGTGTGGGTATTACTGGCCTACTATCCACCAAGATGCTCATGATTTTGCCAAGTCTTGTGACTGCTGCCAAAGAGGAGGAGGAATTTCAAAGAAGCAAGAGCTACCTATGAATCCGATATTGGTGATTGAGTTATTTGATGTCTGGGGCCTTGCCTTCATGGGGTTCACATGGGATGAAGTATATTCTTGTTGTGGTTGACTATGTATCGAAATGGGTTGAAGCAATTGCGCTTTCAAACAATGAGGGTAAGAGTGTCACCGCATTCCTGAAAAAAAGTATCTTCTCCAGATTTGGTGCACCTAGGGCGATTATCAATGATGGAGGTTCTCACTTTTGTAATAAGTTGTTCAAGGCGTTACTAGATAAATATAGATATCGTCACAATGTAGCTATTCCTTACCATCCGCAGTCTAGTGGGCAAGTTGAGGTGTCAAAAAGAGAGATAAAGCAAATCCTTGCAAAGACTGTGAATGCCAACAGAACGGATTGGTCAAGAAGGCTTGATGATGCTTTATGGGCCTATCGCACCGCATTCAAGACTCCCGTAGGTATGTCCCCCTATCGACTTGTCTATGGGAAGTCATGCCATTTGCCGATAGAGCTAGAACATAAGGCAATGTGGGCGCTAAAGAAGTTGAATTTGGATTGAGGCGCCGCATCGAGTCAAAGATTGAACGACATGAATGAGCTTGAAGAGTTTCGCCTAAAAGCATATGAAAGTTTAGCCTTGTACAAGTCGAAGATGAAGAAGTATCATGATCAAAAGATTGAAAATCATGAATTTGTTGTAGGTGATCCGGTGCTTCTATTCAACTCAAAGTTGCACTTTTTTCCTGGCAAGCTCAAGTCCAAGTGGACCGGGCCATACATAATCACTCAAGTATTTCCACATGGAGCGTTCGAGCTCAAGAACAAGGAGGGAACAAGGTTCAAAGTGAACGGGCAGAGGATCAAGGTCTACATGGGGAAATCTGAGAGTGTGCAAGAAGTGATTGAGGCTTATTATCTTAATGATGTCTGCGTAATCAAGGTGTCTTCATCGTGCTGCGATGTTAAATCAAGCGCTACTTGGGTGGCAACCCAAGATGTACAATCTAGCCAACTATACGTTTTTCTTTTTGATATAGTAGTTTTCTTCTTTTATTTTGATTTTGTAGCTCTTTATATAGGTGTTTTATTTTTTTATTAGTGTTGGCTAGATATAGAATAGGGTCCGTATCTAAAAAGTATCCAGAAAATGTAAAAAGAAAGTCCTAATGATTGCTACGTGTGCAGGAACGAAATGCATAATCTTCATCAAATAGTTGTGCAGTGGTCTACGGACCACATCGACTGTCCGGTGGTCCATCCACAGACCGTGAATGGCGTCCATAGATCCCAAGTAAGTTTTCTGAACTTTTCTAAGTGCCAGAGTGACCTACGGACCCAACCCACGGTTCGAAGGTCGAACCACAGACCATCGATGGAGTCTCGTGGGTCCAAAGTTAGGGTTCTACCTGACCTGACCCGGACCCCTTTTTATTAAAAACCTTCATTTTTAAAACATTCCCCCTACCATATTTTCTCCCCAACCGTTAGAACCGATCCTTTCCCCCATAATCCCCCATATTTAACTCCCTAATCACTCCCAAAACTCATCCTCATCAATCCCACATCCCATAACTCCCCTCTTCTCTCTCAATTCAGTCCATCACTCCCCTTCTCCCTTTTCTTCCCCAAATCAATTTCACAGTCCGGGTTTGGTGTCGAAAGGCAAGCAAAGGATCAAGGATTTCATTGCATCACATACTAATCATTATTGATTACTTGTAAGGTAAGTTGATTTCTCCCAAACTTTGAACATTTCATAGTTTCATATTGAAATCACAACAATGAACTTGACCTTGGGTTGTAAATCAAGTGTTTGAATGATGAATTGTACTTAGAAACACCCTTGGAATGACGGTATGTGAGTGGGTTGTGAATTAAAACCAACTAAATCAAGTAATAGGCCTAATTATAAGTTTTGACTTAGGGTTCGTATATTTTGGTGTGTTAAAATATTGATATGTGTGTCCACGAAGCCCTAAGGATGATTAACTACCATCTTATATGTTGAAATGCATGTGTAGGCTAAGTTTAATTGATTGTTATGGTTTGAACAAAAGATGAAAGATGATGCCTGGCAAAAAACTGATCCACGAGCCCCACCCACGGACCGTAGGTCGGGGACCATGGGTCAGTAGCACACGCAATTTGTACAAGGTTGGAACCACGGTGTGGACTACGGTCCGATATTTGATCGACGGACCATTCTCCACATTCGTGGTTCCACCATCTGAGACCCAACATTGGGTACTCTGACCTATGGAGGGGACCCACGAGTCGTCGTTCCATCGACGGATCGTAGGTACCTACCGTGGGTCAACAATTCAACTACTGTCCAAAAACATTTTGAGTTTTTGTTTGGGTTCAATTCTTGTTCTAAAATTCTTCCATGAGTCTTATTGCCTTGTTTTGGTACTAACTAAGATTCCACATGTACCATGGCCCCTAAGAAAACTCAAACCTACGTCGCAAAGGGCAAGTACAAATCTGTCGCTCCTTCGCGACATCTGATCCTTGAGGACGACACTGATGACATCGAGTACATTCCACCCACCACCAGAACCTCCTCCACTACCCCCTGATGTGAGCCTAAATACATATTTTAAATCATTATTTGCCTCACATTTAGTATTTGTATTTGTCCTTTTTGAGCGTGGATTTTATGGATTGTGTTAAATAGTATATTTTATTTGTAGGATTAAATTGATGGAAAAATGAAGTTTGGAGCTAAAAGGAATTAGAGATGGAAGATTGAAGAAGGAAAATCAAGCAGGTAGCTTAATGAATTAAATTTAATATTATATTGAATACATATGAAAGAGCAGCAAAGAGAAGTTGAATTTAAATTGGCACATCTGCCACGTGTCACAAAGCAAACGCATCAACCAATTATGTGAGGCGGCAGACGAAGCACAGTTTCACGTGGAATCCAATTATGTCAAGGTTTTGGGTTCCCAATTTGATTTGGACTCAATTATTTTATTCAGGATTTCCTACATCTATAAATAGTCCATAAGAATAATTATTAACGGGAGTGGGATACAATGTAGAAAATAACTTTTGATTTAGGGTTTCATCTTTTCTTTCTTTTTTATTTATTTTACATCTTTTATTTGAATGATTTGTTTTAATTGCTCTATGTCTATGTGGAGTTAAACTTCTCGTTCTTGGATTATATTTTCTTACAAAATGATTGTTTAGTGATTTTGATTCTACATAATTGTTTATCATATTGGTTGTTCTTATATTCTTGTGATTACTATTTTCATGCTTGATCACCATAGAGATAAATATATTGTCTACTCTTGAACTCGGGAAAGGAATAGAGGGATAGAATGTGGAATATAAGGAGCATGATCTTTTCTTGCATATCACTTGAATTTATTTGTGTCTAGGATAGGGATTTACCTAGGTATCTTGCTTGGCTCAAATATGGGAAGACAACGTAATGCTCCATAGTTGGTCCAGTCTATCCCCGCTCAACGATGTAGTTATGATGTCAATTGTGGTAGACGGTTAGAGGTTGGGAGACCATTACTATATTATCAACCTTGTGAATCAATAACTAGATAATCAAATAAGTTGATGAAATTGATGCTAAGCATGATTGTTAGTTAAATCATAATCCTAGATCGATTCATTCATTGATTGTGTGAAAACCTATCTTTTATTAATTAATTGATTTTTAGTTATTTTTAGTTTAGTTAATATATATTCATCTTTTGAAATCCTCCCTTAAATAAATAATTAAAATTAGTATAATTTAGTAAATAGTTAGTTGACAAGTCCTTTGGGATCGATATTCTGGTTCTTTTAAGAGCCACTATATTACTTGCGCGACCATGTACACCTGTGTGTACAATTGGAAGCAACACCCCCGCACTACTAAAAACTGAGCCTAGCAGGTTAGCACTGACGTGGTCACTGACCCCCAGTCTGAGGAGGGGGCAATACAGATCGGAGAACTGGCTAGCTCAGAGTCGCAGTCTGGTTCTAGTTCTAGTGGCAGTATCGCCTCTTCAGCAGACACCGACAGCTCAGGTGACAGTCGGACACCTACTAGCGTTGAGCCTGCTCCCAAGGCTTATGAGCCTAACAGATTGTGTGTCCCGGGCCAATATCAGCTTTACATGAATGGCACGCTGTTGAATGAGCACCAGAGGATGACCACGACTGCGATTGAGGAGCGCAGGGTCCTTACAGGCAGTGTCCGCACTACACCACTTATTGAGGAGCTCTTTCGAAGACACCGATGCGAGTGGATGGCTAGGAACCCTAGGAAGTACATTGAGGATATTACTAAGGAGTTCTATGTTTCTTATGCTGCTACCATCAGAAACTTCACCTCTAAATAGGCCAAGCCCGTCGTTCAGCCTCCATTTGAGTCCATATTAGTGTGGGGTTTCACAGTCGACATATCTGAGGTCACCATTCACAGGTTCTTATATGGCCCAGACCACACTCTGCTTATCAATACCGTAGAGTATGACTACCGGATGGGCATAATTCAGAGCGGGGCATTTCAGCGAGATGTCGAGCAGAGGGAGACACTGTTGAGGCAGCTAGCTCGTCACATTGCCGAGGATAGGGAGCCTGCTGAGTGGGTTAGGACTCCTCGCCTAGGTAATAGGAAGGCTACATTGAGCTTCCCTGCGAAGTTCCTTCCATTGTTGGTTCGGAATAGATGTCCCCGACTCAGGCGGACAATGTGGTTACATCGGATCGGGCCGTGCTGATTCCAACCATGATAGCGGGGTTGGAGATTGACTTTCCCACATAATGATAGAAGAGATCCACGAGAGGGCTTTCAAGGCCACCACCACCCTGCCCTTCCCGTGTCTCATCTTCCAGCTCTGCAGGGATGCTTCTGTTCCATGTTGGCACTGTGACCGGTTTCCTGATGTGACCAAGACTCTGGATATCGGCCTCATTCGAGATGATTACAACTTAGCTGCACCTCGGAGAGAGCCACAGTTTGAGATACCGCCTTTAGGTGATGATTTTTGCTTCGGATGTGGAGCATATGCAGGCTGATGACACTGCCATTCCAGCCCCTACAACAGATGCCCAGGCTCCACCATCTTCGACCACTAGTCAGGGCCCTAGCTCCTCCCGAGCCACTCCCTCTTCTGGGTCCACTCTCATTCCTCAAGCTTGAGTTCTGAAGCTGGAGACACAGATGGCCACACTATTGCAACATAGTAGGCCATGGATGTAGTGTTCTATTGAGCAGTCCAAGACCAAGATGGAGCAACTGATTGACCAGAAGATTCAGGCCATTCATAAGCGCTTGGATGCATTCGAGTTAAGGGTCTTGGAGAGGCCGGCCTCGATTATTGATTTGTCTACCTTCCAGATGGAGTTGGCCAGCCTTCGTGCTGATGTTGATACCCTCTTAGCCCCTCCTGAGTCTTCACTAAAGGCTGCCTCTACAAAAGAGGCTGATACCATGGTCATGTCTCCCCTATTTGGCAATTTCGTGCCACCACCAGACTCTTCCCGTGCTGCTGGGAAGCGCCACCACTCCAACCGTACTTTTGATGCTGATGAGGATCAAAGATTAAAAATGAAGGAGAGCCAACACTTGGAGGAGGCCACAATGACGTCGTTACTTGATGAGGAGATGAGACAGCAGCGGTCTTTTAACATCCAAATATACTTCTTGAAAAGAAATATAAACGATCGTATGCAATATATTTACCCAACTATGAATCGGGGTCGATCCCACAGAGAATATGGAAGAATATTGTCAATAGCAAATATTTAACTCAATAGTTGTTATATAACAATGGAGGAATTTAATTTGAAATAAAATATAAAAACACAATAAAAGTAGCTTTGAACTAAATATTTATTTATATTCAGATTATTAAAAATAACTAGGAATGTGTTCCCCATAAGCTCATAACGCGGTAATCCTAGTAATAGCAATCCTCTCCTAGTGTATTACATGCAAAGTGATAAGTTAGGTATCTCTAAAT
>JAJOOO010004466.1:0-18355 GCA_029582685.1 Solanum piurae | reverse complement strand
TACTACCAAATATGAAGCTTACCGAAACTTCGTACAAAAATAATCGAATGAAACTCAATAACATTGTATAAAACTCCTACCTGAACTATGTGAAAAAACAATAATGTAAGCTTATATCAGAAGAAATGCAAAATTTAATACCCAATAGTGGGAACCAACCGTACAAATTTGATAACTACCCAATAGTGGTAACCAACCGTACTCTTTTTGATTTAATAATTAATATATCTATATATATTAATAATAATTATTATTATCTTTTCAACTTCTTTAAACTGCAATATATGTAAAAAAAACTTTCATATTTGTAATACTGAAAAAGTACTATTATTTATGTAGTTAAGTCTTAAGGAAGGTCTTTTCATGTAATTTTCCCAAGAAAGAATGAACTTGTTAGCCCAGTACTCTGAATTTGGACAGAAGCCCAAATTTATCTTTCTCTTATTATTATTGTATGTATATTTCTTTTGATTGTACTTAATTCCAACTTATACTTTTAGATTAACTTAATTAAATCGACAAATCATCTTTTGGTATAATGCATTTTTCTATTTAAGTGATTTATTTAATTGTCTTTCTTTACTTAGTCATTTTTTGACAAAACTTTCTCTTTAAATTATTTCAAGTATCTTAAATTATTATGTTTTCTAAATAACTTTAAATATCTTTTTCTTTAAATATTTTTCCAAAGTTAGTCATAAAGTTTTCAAGTCGTTGGATAATTGCGTATTAGCGGACATTTCAAGTGCGTAAAACCTTTTTGAAATGGAAATAAGACCCCTACCCTTAGGAATTTCAAAAGAATTTTTTGTTTTACACCTAGTCAAATAAGATGGGCATGTATTTCAAACACGCTAGTAACCTTGGACATACCAATGTCTCACAATAATTTTACTTAGGATCATCAAACACATATACACGTAGAACATGTACAATAACAATAGCCAACTCAAAATAATCAAATAATCGCATGACCAAGGAGTTCATATACACTACTAATTTCACTATTGTACAATGTTACATAATCCATCAATCTCATATGTGTGTAAGAGTTTTTAATTATGCTGATGTTCATGTATCGTATCAATGTGGTACCAGATCTAATACACACAACTACTTGTACATCGGACTCGAGGTGAATGTATTGTTACCATAAGAGCATATTGTGGTAAGTAAATTTAAAGAATTTATTTGAATGACCAAAATAGAGTTAAAAAGGATAATTTTGTCTAAAGATTTGGTTTTCGAGAAGATGATTTGGCTCTAGTGACCACCCAAACCCTCAGCCTTTTCTTCTCCGTCACCTGTTCCCGACTCGCGCATCGCGTCTCTCTCTTTCTCTCTGCAACAGTTCTCATCAATAGCTCTCGGAACCCTAAAACTCTCTCTGGCTTGTGCTTCGGTCCTCAAATCCTCATTCACTCTCATTTGACTCTTCCATTTCACTCTCTCGCCTTTTTCTCCGATTGATTTTTTTGTATCGATCCTCTTTCTTACACATCTTGACAAGGCCATGGCAGAAGGAAATCTTGATCTTCCTGACGATCTTCCTTCCTCTAAGACTTCCGATCACTCCAAAGGTGCTCTATAGTTTTTTAATTTTGATTTACAAATAGTTTAGGGCTTATTTTTGAATCTTCAATTTAGTAAATTCTAGGGCTTCAGATCAGGTATCCTCTTTATCTGTATTTGGTTCTCTGGATTTGCTTTCTTTGACATTTCAGTCTATCCAATTGTTCTATTGCCAACTCAAAATACACTGTAGCGGCCAGTCTTCTGGTCAATCTTAATTGACGAGGGATTGATGCTTTATTTTACACTAGGAAGTTGTTGATTTTCTCACCTTCTTCTAGTGTTTGGATCTACAAGTAGCTGCAACTAGATTTTCTTATTTATTTATTTACTTTTGCTCCCACTTTGTCATGTTTTACAGTTGCTCTGCTTGCAGGTAATGATGACAACAAGCCTTTCATGGGCCAGCTTGATATTTCCAAAGGTATTTCTCTTTCATTTTTTATTACATGCGGACTCTGGATCTTCTTCTGATATATACTTTTTACATTCTCTTGTAATTCTCCTTGACCTTGTTTTAGATCAAGCAATGGTGGACAGCAGCATTCCTTTGTCTCCACAGTGGCTTTATGTTAAACCAAGTGACACAAAGATGGTGAGTTTGCTTACTTTTCAGACTAGCTGATTTATACTCATCAATGGGTAATTCCATCATACAAACTATACTCATAAGTAGAATTCAAAACTTGACAGTTATTTTTTGACCCTAAGATCTGCTTTTGTGGCATTATCGTCTTATACTTATTTTAGTCTCTTATTATTTGGAATACTTGAGAGATGGTTTGCAGTTTGAGAGAAATTCTCATCAGACCAGTCGAGATATGGATGTATAATATCCCCTCCCTCCTGCAGTTACAACATCATCTCAAACTCAATAGATCATATAAAGTCATTGTCAACTATAAAAATGTTTTTTTGTACATGATTGAGACTTTTTACTTGCTTTCTGTATGGTATGATGAATTGTACTTATTAGTCAAAACTAAAAAGGAATTGGTTTGTTCCATCCGGAGATTCCCCTTTCTAAGTATAAATATAGAAAACCCTTGAGAATGAAGTGTTTTGTTGTTGAATTAGACAGTCTTCGTGAAATCTTGTCAGTGTCGGCATCTAACCATATTAGACATAGCAAAGATATTGACTTTGATCTTTTAGTACCCATATGTGTTGACTAAGTGTGTGTGGTCTGCTTAAGACGGAAAATTTCACCCCTTTGAAGGATCACACTAAGCATAAAAGTTTTTGTTTGTTAATCCTGTGATTTTATATGGTAGTCACCGCCCATGACCACAGAGGAAATACTTCTGTCATGCATGTCGTCCATTACTTGTGGCATCATAACAGCTCTACGTCTTAAAACTGAGATTTAGAAAGTCACTGTCGATCCAAGCTCCTCTTATTGATCTAAACAAAAAAAGATACCTTGAAACACCCCAAAAACACTTTTCCTTTAAACTTCAACTGAGTTCGGTCACGTTGTAGCATTATTTCCTACTAGACTTTATACGTATGAAATTCTTGAAGTGTCTGTTACCGATTTCAGTTGCAATATTAAGCAGAATTGAAGAAAATTTTGCTTTATTGGCCTGTTATCTTTTTGAGATTTGGATTTCCATTCCTCTCTCTCTCTCTATATATATATATCTCAAAGTGCCAGATGTTCAGATGTTACACATGCCCATATTTCTTTTATACTGCTTGAAGTTTCTAGTAAAATGTTTTCTACTGTGTTTTATTCATCATAGGAACCGCGTCCACCGAGCTCTCTGTCACTTGGAAGTTCTGTTGATTCAAGTCAGAAGGAGGCTTGGCGTACAGATGTACCTGACGACAAGAAGGATTGGAGAAGAACGACAGTGGAGACTGAGAGCAGTCGTCGGTGGCGTGAGGAAGAAAGGGAAACTGGCTTGCTTGGTCGGAAAGAACGAAGGAAAACCGATCGCCGTGCTGAGCATGATGTTAATAACCGCAATTCTGGGATTGATACAAGGCGTGATAACAAGTGGTCTTCTAGGTGGGGTCCTGATGACAAAGAAAAAGAAAATCGCAGTGAGAAAAGGATAGATGTAGATAAGGAAGATGTTCATAATGATGGTCAAACATTTGTGGCCAACCGTACTGTCTTAGAACGGGAGTCAGATTCTCGTGACAAGTGGCGTCCACGCTATAAAATGGAGGGAAACTCTGCTGCTCCAAGTTCCTATCGAGCTGCTCCAGGTTTTGGACAGGAGAGAGGAAAAGTAGAAGGGTCAAATGTGGGATTTAACTTGGGTCGTGGGAGGTCTACTGGGACTATTATAAGACCTTCCTCTGGGGGTGCAATTGGTGCTTCACCATTTGAGAATTCTGTGCCTGGAAAATCAAGAATCTCGACTGGCATATTCAGTTATCCAAGGGGGAAAACTCTTGACATATACCGCAGGCAAAAGCTTGGCTCATCTCTTTGTAGCATGCCTGAAAATATGGAAGAAGCTCCCCCAGTAACTCAAGTAATTGCTATTGAACCATTAGCTTTTGTTGTTCCTGATGCTGAGGAGGAGGTTAGCTACATCTATTACTTCATTTGTTCAGACTTGTAGGTTTTCAAAGTGTTCAAAAAATATTTGATACCATAAAGTTGCTTGATCAATCTTATTATAGGCTGTTCTCAATGATATATGGAAGGGTAAAATTACTGGTGGTGGCGTTTCTCACAATTCTTTTAGAAAGGGTCAATCATTGGATAATGTCACAGGTAATTGTTTCTCGAACGCTATGTCCGGATGTAGTACTGACTGCTACTCTCATCTTATCCGTTTTCTTTTTGGTGGAGTAGGATAAGAGATTCTCTCTGAATTTGTTTTTGTATCTTCCAGAAACAGGGGATACAGAGCCCAACAATACAAAAATGGGTGCTCCCTCCACTGATGTCACTGAAGAGACAGTTGATAGGTTGCTGAAAACTTCAATAGGTGTTGAAGAAGCCAATACCTATAGCTTTGCTTACGAGAACGGTGTCAAGGTCAAGTTTGATGGTGAGTAAAGTATTACCTCTATTTAAATCAGCTCTTCTCATCAAGGTTTATTTTTCTGTTGACTTCTGACAAAGGAACTTGTTTGCGATTCAGGAGGAGATAATCATAAAGGACTGGAAGACAATGTTTCTGAAGCTATTGCTGCAGATGGAAGTTTGTTTACCAGGAAGAGAACTGACAATAGTGACTGCCTTAACTACATTAGTGGGTCCCAATCTGATATTTCTGTGCAGAGCTTACCAGATTCTGGAGTAACCAGGACACCTATCTTTGAGAACAATCAACATGTTGCTTTTGATGGAAGTTTGAAGGTGTCTGATGATTCAAATTCTGTATTTGTGAAGTCCTCTTCTGAAATCTATTGGAACAACCTTCTAGGAAGGGGTATTCCACCAGAGGAGTTGAGTTTGTACTATCGTGATCCTCAGGGCGAAATCCAGGGGCCATTTCTCGGAGCTGACATCATTTCATGGTTTGATCAGGGATTTTTTGGTATGGACTTACTAGTTCGCTTGGAAGATGCCCCTGAAGATTCACCTTTCTTTGAACTTGGTGACGTAATGCCGCATTTGAAATTTGAACATGAACATGTTGGTAGCACCAATCTTTCCCAGGCAGAACCATCTGCTGTACTAGAGGGGAAGTTGGATTCTGGTTTACGTAGCTCAGCTTCTGTTTCTGAGATGGTTGGTTCTGCTGCCTTTGATGGCTCGAGCTGGCCGCCATCTGATTTTGATGGCCTTGGTGGGAATCGTATTCAGTCAATACCTGATCATCCAGCTCGTCAATTTAAACCTCCATATTCACAAAATGAAGACTATAACGATTTTGTTGCTCAAGATGAAGGTGAGTTAGCATTTTCAGCTTGGATCCTTATTGATTATGTCAATGCATAACTTCCTGTGGCTTTGGCGGAATGTAGACTTTTTTCCTGAAAATAGGCCAGCAAGATCATGGTCATTGATATTTAATGTGGTTGGCCTTTATCTGTTGTTTTGCTATTTAATTCTTTAAGTTTCCATCTTCACTTGCAGAAATTGTGTTTCCAGGAAGACCTGGAAGCAGTGGTAATCTTATTGGAAAAACTTCCACTGGTCTTACTGATCCTTCAAATATCCACCGTGCAACTCGAAGCGCAATGTGTGAGGGTGGAGTTCCAAATCATGAAGAGACATTGCATCCACTTGGTTTATTATGGTCAGAGCTTGAAGGCACTACCGGAAAGAGTGGTCCTATCTCAGATGTTCCTTTTAGAGGAACTTGCCAGGATCAAATTCTAAACCCTGGTGCTGCAAGGGTTGGGCCATTTGGTGCCAAGATGGACTCAACCTCTGCTGCAGAGACATGGACTGATGCTTATAGAAGAAATGCTGGATCTGAACCCAACTTATATCAAGATGCTATGGATGCCAGCCGCTTATTGCACCAGGACCATGAAATGAGCCGGTTTGAGTTAGCAGAGAAGCTGTTTTCCCAACAACTTCAGCAACAACATCCTCATAATTTGATGTCCTCTCATAATAGTCACTTAAATGAAGCTTTGATGGAACGTGGGGCAAATCATAATTCAATACACCAACCACAGTTGGCTAGTCAGACTGGGCAGGATCTAGAACACTTTATGGTGCTTCAGCTGCAACAGCAGAGACAGTTACAGCTTCAACAACTGCAGCAACAGCAACAGCAACAGTTCCATCAACAGCAAATGTTAATGAAAGAACAACAGTCCCATGCTAGGCAGCTGGTTCTTGAACAATTATTGCAGAGTCAAGTACGGGATCCAAGTCACACGCATTCACGTCTTGATGCTATTAGGCACAACAGTGCTCTGGAGCAGGTGTTGATAAAGCAACAAATTCTGAGTGAACTGCAACAGCGTCCACATCTTCCTCCAAGACATGCTGAACCATCTATTGAGCATCTCATTCAAGCCAAGTTTGGTCAAATGTCGCATCAAGGGCCTCAAAATGATTTAATGGAGCTCCTATCACGGGCAAAACATGGACAGTTGCACCCTTTAGAGCAACAAGTCCGTCAACAAGAACAAGCACATGAGAGGTTAAGACAACGTTTGGAAATGGATGAAGATAGACAGATTGGTGCTGTCTGGCCTGTTGATGAAGCTGGTCAGTATCTAAGAAATCCAGGTGTTGCTCGTCGAGCAAACTCTGGATTTGGTCCATTAGATATTTACCAACAGCAACAGATACCCCCTCCTGAAGAGCATGTTAGTCATCTGGAAAGGAATTTGTCAATGCAGGATAGACTTCAGCGGGGTCTCTATGACACTGGATTTATGCCCTTGGAACGGACGATGTCAGTACCTGGTGGTGGTCCTGGTGTTAGTTTGGATGCCGTAAATCCTCTAGTACATGCACAAGGTTTAGAAATGCAAGATCCAAATTCAAGAATGCACTCAGCTGGTCATATGCCTGGTTTCTCGACTGGCATTCACTTGCAATCTTCTCACCGTCCTCTGTTTTCAAATCAATTTCATGCTCCAAATGTAGATACAATTGAAAATCTTTGGTCCGAAAGAAATGGTCAGTTACCACCTGATTGGATGGATACTAGGATGCAGCAACTACATCTTAACGGTGAGAGGCAAAGAAGAGATTTTGATGTCAAAAGGGCTTCTGAAGATCAAAGTATGTGGATGTCAGCTGGTGCTAATGATGACAGTTCAAAGAGATTACTTATGGAACTGCTCCAGCAAAAGTCTGGCCAGCAGTCAACTGAGCAAGCAGAAATGACCAGAGGGATTTTGTTTGAGAGGGGCTTACACTCCGGTCACTTTTCTGTGACAAATGCTTCAAACCGTTCGTTCAACCCTCTTTTGGACCAGGATACGAGTCTAAACCAAGCTTTTACTGTTGGGTCATATGGTTCTAATTCAGATTTGCCACCACAGAGAGATCATGTAAATGAGATTGCCGATAGTCTTGATGTTTGTGAGAGATTGCCCTTCAAATCTCATTCTGGAGCTTTAGCTGAAGCTCAACCTGTCTTTTCCAGCATCAATGATGCCTCTCAGGTGATTTACAAGATCCCAGACATACATCTTTATATGTGTTGGCAATGAAGCTATGCTCTTACATGTCACGATGGTTATCTGTAGGTACATTTAGAGGCTCGCGAAAGTATTGTTAGGCAAGCTGGTGTGACGACTGTAGAAGGAGAAATGCCAATTAACTTGCTTAGCAGGCACACTGCACTCGGGACTGGAGGTTTCTCTCTCTCTCTATATATATATATATACACACACATTTAAATATACATATGTTGTGTATTGCATTGAATACTTATATGTGTGTCTGTGCTCGTATATCCTTTTATTAAAAGAAGTTTTATTGTTTGACAGATTGTAATGTTTTCAAATCATCTTCACGTGGAAGTCTTGACTTCTACAATGACAAGAGTGATAGAGGGGATTCGGCTATGGAGGAAATTCCTAAGGAACGGTATGTGCTATCTTCTGTTTCTTCCTGGAAAGAACTTATTTTTATGTATGTCATTCTGATGGGTTAGTTCGGGAAATCAAGTAAAGTTTGTGCTTCAGTAGCTGCAACAATTTTATTCATATAAAATTCTTTGAAAGAGGAAATCACTACTTGTAATTCCTGGAGTGTAGAATTAATTGCCAAGATTCTATTACAAAAAGAATGTACTCTAAATATAAGGTTGGCTTACTAACAAACTTTTTTGCTTTAGAGTACCAAACATTTTAGTTATGATATTTCACTTGCCTACCATCTTCATTTTACTGATATTCTTACGTCGTATATGAGTATTTTGTTTTTATCAGAGGAAGTAAATTTTACAAAATCAGTACCAAGATGGTACTGTGAGGAGTACAAAACAGTGTAGTACTGCAGATCTTCCCCTATTTCCTCATATTGTCCTAAAAGTTCCAATAGGTTTGTCAAGTTTTCTACCCTGCAGACCTTACACCCGTTGTAACCCGAGAAGATCGGCACTGTGATTACCACTAGTTTTTGGTCTTAGGAAAGGTGATGTTTTGGTACCAATTTGGATGTTCGAAAACTTTCTCCCATTCTGTATGTTTAGACGAATCACTGTCATATATTGAATTTTTTTTGTAGTTGTGTTTTAATCCTGTAAAACTGTGTTGTGCAAATGCCTGATTTTAACTTTTACATGGTGCTACTTCTTCCTTGCTCAAAAAGTTTTGTTCCTCATCTTTTTCTTTTCAATGGTTAATTTCTTTTTGTGCAAGTTATGCATCGGTATTTTTTTTCTATTTGGGTAGGATGGCTGTGACATCAAAAAGGCCAGATAACATCTTGCCGAAGCGTCCGCCTGTGTTGCGCATTTCTTCAACCCAGGAGGGTCTATTGGAGATAAATTCTGATAGCCTTGCGAGAGGCAAAAATCCTTTAGATGGCATGGCTTCTGAAGGTAGGATGTCTTTCTCCTTTTTGTTGCTATCGCTGTCTTCTGATTGTGTCTTGATATTGCTATATTTGCTAGCTATTTTGCACCTTGAAGATGTGAGCAATATACTACTCGTATTATGTGACACTTTCTTTTTGGTCTGTCCAAAAATAATGATTCTTTCTATTTTTAGTAACACTTTAAACTTTCCATTTTATTCTTAATGAGATGATTTCTAGCCACATAAATATCTCTGACTTATTTTAAATCGCAAGTTTTAAAAGTCTTCATTTCCTTCTTGAACTCCAAGCCCTTTTTTTTACAACATAAATTGGGACGGAGGGAGTAGTTAATTTGATGTCTGCTATTCCTTTGTGGCTTGTAACAGTTATTGTCAATCCCCTTGCACCACACTCTCTCTCTCCATCCTAATTGCTAACTTATATTTGTATCAATTCTGTCACTAGGGGGTAAGAGGGAAGCGGGAGGTAATGCTGCAAATCAAGTTCCTGGTGCTGCGACGTCTGTAAAGAAAGATGGGCGCTTTCGTCGAACTGCATCTTGTAGTGACGCTGATGTTTCAGAGACATCATTCAGTGACATGCTTAAGAGTAATGCTAAGAAGCCAACAGCTCAGGAAGCACATGCATCAGAGGCATTGGACGCAACACACCGTAGTGGTAAGAAGAAAGGAAAGAAAGGAAGACAAATTGATCCTGCTCTTCTTGGTTTCAAGGTTACAAGCAATCGCATCATGATGGGTGAGATACAACGGATAGAAGATTAGTTGCTGTACAGTTGTAACTTATGTCCCAATGACAATATCTTGTGCTGTACATTTTCGAGTCATCTGTAAAATTTCCATAACACATTTTCTTTTACTCCATCCCATTTTGTGTAGGGATGGCTGTTGAGATGTAGTTAGTGTAGCCAATTAGTTGAGTTAACTTGTGTCGATTGAATCAAGTAGAGCAGAGTAATATCCTAACAGAATATACCAATAAGCTCTGAAAGTGTAAGAAGGTGGTTGTCATGACCTTCCCAAGTCCTCTACACGTACGAGAGTGGGAGTAATTATAAGCATAAACTATTAACATTAGGCCTCAATTATGACTTCTTAGCTGTGGTTTCACTATTTACAATTTACGGCTGCACTTTGAGTTTTCTATACCTTGTACTCATTGTATTTTTTTGCGTTTCTGAGTAAAAAAAAATACAAATACAACTAAGTAGAGTAAATCACGGATGATTTTTTTTTATATTGTAAATGATGTAAAATTACTCATTCAAATCTTACGTTTCAAACAAGACTCTCAAAACACCAGTTCTTCCTAAAAAAATAATAATTCAAAATCTCGATAACCAAATCAAATTGAAATACAAAATCGCTGTCGAGCTTCAACCCAGTGTCTTTTACAATAAATTCCTTTTTCTTTTTTGAATAATGATACTACATTGTAAATTATTAACTAAAATTGATCATTAATATTCGAAGTATGCATCTAAATTGTTCGTGATAGAACATTCGTATGAAAAGCATCCAATTGTAGTAGTGCAATATTATAAGCAGGCAACAGAAATACAAAATACAAATTTATACGAGTAAATATTTGAATACAAATACAAATAAATACACATACAGTTGAAGTTAAGCTAGCACTTGTGCAATGAAATGTCAAGCTATGTGAAGCACTGTTCAAACTTGAGTTCAGACAAAGTGAGTATGATCACTCTTTGCTTATCAAAAAGATATTAGAAGACCAACAAGGGTTGTGGTGGATTGGTAAATACTCTTTCATTCTTAATCAGAGGTCTTGGGTTCGAGCCCCCTTGGGTACGGAGTTGCCTTTGTTAGGGAGCGCTTTACCCCCAATGTGGGAAATAAAATAAAAAAATATATTAGAAAGAACACATATTATACTCTCTTCGTTTCGAAAAGAAGACCTAATTTGATTATGCCATTGAGTCTTATGACCTAAAACATGCTATGTAGCAAACTGAAATTTTGTGATACACTAGAGATAACACTAAATTCCGCTGCCATTCATAACTATCATCATGGCTAAAGATAACACTAAATTCCGATGCGTTCATATATGTATATATGCATATGTATTATTTAAAATCTAATAAGATACTCATTAAATCCATGTATTATGTATGGTATTATTTAATAGGGAAAATTGTATGAAATAACAAACTATTCATTCAAATTAAATGTTATAGCCATAGTTTATTTTAATTGTAATTCGTAGCAAACATCTCCTTTTTTTGTCATATGATTCGGTATACAATTAGCCATTTTCGGTATACAATTAGCCATTTTATACATTTCGGTGTAAAATGTATAAAATACGTCTGTGTTTGTATAAAGCGAGAGAAAAGTGTATATACAAATATATATATTTTCGCCCTATACACTTATAATTATACAAATACAGATCTTATTATACAAATTACAATGTATAAATGAATTTATACAAAACTGAATAATTTGTATAAAATTGGATGTTTGTAGCGAATTATACAAATCAAAGCTCCATAGCAAACATAAAATTTGTTATGGAGTGCAATTGTGCAAACTATAGCTATAACATATAAATATGATTTTTATGTTTGTTATATGTGAAAGTTGCTCTATTTAATACTATGTTTGGTAGGATGTATTACTAATACCTTCCATTTGAAAGTATTAGTAATACATATGATATAATACCATGGGATAAGTCTATGTAAAGACAATAATATCCTTCAAATCATTTAAATTGTTTTGTTTATTTTCTTGATTTTATGTTTTATGTTTGTACTAGTAAATTTATTTAAATAAATTAGCTTACAAACTATTTAGAGAGAGTTGTTTGTTACCAAATAAATCCAATACAAATCAATACAAATTTGAAATGTGAGTTGTTTAACATTTACTAATTCAAAAGATAAATATATCACTACATGACGTTTATGATCTTAATTGAATATATATATATAATAAACCAACCCCTCATTTGAGAGAGTAATTAATAGAATAGTGTCGGGCTTACGACAGTCTGACTTTTGAACGACTAAGCAACTACTAAGCTCTCGTCCACCCCCAACCAATTAGGATAAAGTGTTCATTCATACCTTCAACAACACCGAGATATTGACCCATGACCATATTTACTTCATCTTCAAGAGAAAGCATCCAAACTCTCAGGTATATATATATATATATAGTTTTCTAATTATTTGTATTTAGAGCAATTTAAAAAATTACGAACATATTAAAATTACAACTTGCAATTTTTATGTGTAAATGTAGATGATTTATGCCATTTCACCATTGTTGACCGTTTTTTCGATTTTAAAAGTAGATGATTTATCTTTTTTAAATTGAAAATTGACATTTTGTGAGTGATTAATTTATTAAGATGACAATTATTTATCCTCAAATAATTCAAGTGAAAAAATAGCAAACATGACAACAAAATTGTTCTTCCATAGCTAGTTAGAAGGCCATAAAAAATAATATTGTCCAACAATTATCTAACTTGACCCAGTTACATAATAATTGAAGGGTATAATTGGTAAGAAACTTTTTATAGAGTTTTAATTCAAACACAAGATAAGGCCGGAAACAATGAATCAAATATTTGATAAAAATAAACTCTGCATTACTAATCCCTGTATTATTTATCTTTGTACCAAATGACCCTAAATGACAGAGTTGTACATTAATTAGTAAATATATATAGTATGTACAAATTACAAATATATATAGGGGCATGCTATAGCACTTATGCTGCTTCTCCAATTAAAAGCATACTGTTTCTTTGACAGGACACACCACATCAATACCCAAACATTCTCTGAGATCATATATCCTAATTTCCGCTGCTCCTGTCCCTTACCTTCCAAAATTAACAATATAATTGTTGTATAACACTCGTAGAGTAGAAAAAAAGTATAAAGAAAACGAAAAATGTATAATCGAGTTCAGGGCTGTCTCAATAAGTTTGGGGGCTTAAAATCAAATTTTATAGAGAAGCTTTATTTTTTTAGTTATCATATGTAAATTGACTAACTATAACAAACTCAATGTAATCTTACAAGTGAAGTCTCGAGAAGGTAGAATGTACGTATGCATACCTTATAAAGTACGATTAATATAAATAATAAAAGTTTCAATATAAAACCTGACCCATAAATTTAAAAAGTTTTTATAAACACACAACAATAGATTTTTCATAACGCAAAAGGTAATTTGACCGTTTGGCGGACTTTAGAATATTCAATAATGAGAGAATAAAAATAGAATGGGAAAATAAAAAAAAGGTAAATGTAAGAATAGTAAAGTGGATTCATGATAATCACCGAGATATAAATAAGTCAACAAAATAAGTAACCACGTAAGTAGAGAGGATGTTGCAATTAACTAAACTTAGAAATATAAATAAAAAGGATCAACATTAATTAGAGGTGGTTTAATTTCTTGATTATATCTACAAAAGAAGGATTGCTATGACTCATGAGATCAAACTACTAGCTAACATTGATACATTATACCAACTCTAACATACTTAATTAGCTACAAAAACTTAAAAAAAACACATTACTTAAAGAAACCAAAATTAAAAATGGAGGAAAACAGTCCATCCATTCATTAACCTAATTAATAAACTCTTCTAATTAAACTGTTAACAAATTAAAGCCATAATGCTCCAGCTTCCTTAAGAAGTGGAACCAAAGTACCATTAATATGAGAAGCCATAACTCTATCCATTGCTCCAATTAATTTTCCACCAATAAAGACAACAGGTACGCCAGGTGAGTTCCCTAATAGCCTTGAAAGTGCCCTTTCCATCTCTTTACCTTTAGGATCTTGATCCAATTCATAAACAGTTGGATGTACTCCCATTCCACAAAACAGCCTTTTCACTGCATGACACATACAACATGTACTCATACTAAATATCACCACAGCACTTCCTGATGCTAGCCTTACTACCCTCTCTAATGGATCTGACAACGACGACAACGATGCACGCCTTGTTGTTGCTATGTTGTGGTAGTTTCCTCCGCCCCAAGATGAAGACTCTGCTGCTTGATACATTGTTGTAGATGATATGTTTTTTCAAGAAGAAGTAGAGGGAGAATGTTGATGTTGGAATTGTGAAGTTGATTAGGGGTGTGTGTATATATAGGTGTTTGGGGTTCATGAATAAAGGGGTATTTGTCTGTTTATTGTCGTTAAAGTGTGCGTGGGAATTTAAAACTAAGGTGTAGTAGTAATAAATATTGAAGTAAATGTTTCTTTAATGAGATGTAAGCATTTGTAATGCTTTTATAAAAAAACATAAGTGCTAGAATTTAAGGGAAGAGGCAAATGTGTCAGCGGAGAGAGGCGGCTATGGTGTTTATGTGTCGCAACACAATAATACACTTTACTTTCAATTACTATTTACTACTAATCTCACACAATTGCGATGACGATGACGTTGGTTAAGAATGAAGGACTATTTACTACTCTATCATAATTTTTATTGATGCTTAAGTAGTTACTTGTAATATTTAAAATTATATGTGTGCATGTTTAGTTGAAACAGTGATGGATCCAGAATTCTAGGCTTGTGGATGCTCACTTTTTTTAATATAAAATTATTATAAATCACATAGTATAAATGCACAATTATTTAAACATGATATTTAAAACATTAATGAGAAAAAATAAAATTAATACTACTATTAAAAAAATGTTAGTTTGATTTGGGAGGAAAAGAGGGAAATAGAAAATAGAAAATGTGAGTTTATATTGGGAGGGAAAAAGTAAAATAGAAAATAGAAAATGTTAGTTTATATTGGGTGGGAAAGAGTAAATTAGAAAATAGAAAATGTATAAATAGTGAGAATCGAACTCTCGACCCCACAGAACCAAAACACCCAATAGGAGACTTGTTCACTAGGTGCTGAAAGTTTAATATAGTCAAATATTGAAGAAATTACTATATATAAAAATAATTTTACTCAGTGGGTGCTCGAGCACCCGAAGGGTGCATAAGTGCCTGCCCCTGAGTTGAAGTTTTCTATATAAATTAGTTTAAATTCATTAACTTCAAATAATTATCATTGATTTTTCTGATTTATATGATTCACTTTTTTTTTAGTCAATTTAAAAAAAAGAATGACTTATTTATATGTTTAGTAACAATTTAATTTTAAAATATCTATTTTATCCTTAATGAAATGATTTATAGCCGCACAAACATCTATTACTTATTTTAGACCACAAATTTCAAAAATCTTCCTTTTTTTTCTTAAATGTTATGTCAAGTCAAACTAATTTAAATAATAAGTGAACCAAATCAAACAATGCATACTATTTTTAATACATCAAAGAAAGCAATGCATATAGAATAAGACTATGCATAACTAATACAAATATTACTAACATAAGTATTACTCTTATTTAACATTATATTTATACCATCTACAAAACGACCTTAATATATGGCTCATACTACATTAACTCTACTTACAACACAAGGAGACAAGTAGTACATGCTTTTTTTTTGGGATATCCAAATAGAATTGGATACTATAGTAAACGGCTGGTTGCGTACTTGTTGTCGGGTAAGATTAAATTTTACCCCAATAAATTTAATAGTAGTAGTAATATATTTGATGCTTGTTCCCTCCTAGCTACTTTTAATGCTCATTTATTTATTACACCACCATTTTTCATATAATAATGATTCTCCATTCTTTTAATGCTAAGTCCGACATGTATATCAGGTTGCTTCATTATCAGCCCTCTTTGGATTTTGGTACTTACTCTTCATCCAACCACCCAATTAACTACTTCCTCCTTTCATTTCTATACATTGTCTTGTATGATGGGAGTAAATATATAAAATATTTATTATTCAAAAGAAATTTGGAGCTAAGACAATGGTATGTGTACCTTAAGCTATTCAAAACAGTTCCAAGGTTGACTTAATTCGTCTCTCAAGAAAACTAAGTGTCTTCTTAATGTGTTGATTGAATTCTGAAAAAAGGATAAGTTTTACTTTTTATGTTTTTTTTCTCTTATGTCTTGCGTTTTTCTCCAACCAAAGAAGAAGTCTCCTTTTAAAAAGGAGATGTTGAACAGTTACTAACTCTTACTATTCCATCTTCTTTTCAAAAATTAAATAAAATCGGATCGAATCAGTCCACATGAGCGATCCACGATCCAAAAAAACTTACATCTCCCACTTTCCATATGGTGGACAAGACCCAAGTCAATATGACATCAATTAGATACACAATTCATACAACAAATAGTATGTGTGACCTATGAGCATCACAACTTGCCTTCAAGATTTTTCAAGCCCAACATAGGAATCCAATCACATGTGGAAATAATTCACTACTGATATAAGGATACTCTTACTCAGAATACCCAGACTTCATTCGCTACTTCAGTATTTACTTATTCGATCACTCATCTTGTTAAAGAGGTGAACTCGAGTTCATGTGTAGTTTTATATATACAATTAAACTCGAGTGTAATAGCTAGCTCGTGTATTGTTCATTTTAATCATCTCCCCTTTATACTCGAATCTATTTGTTTCATATCAACTATTTTCCTAGACATGCACTACATTGCCGAATCACTCATGACTACTAGTAACATGCTAAAATAGTAATAGTAATCGAAACTTCAAGAAACAACAAAAGGTCAAAGGGCATTTCAATAAAAAATTAAGTTAACTCTTCAGGGTCTCACACAATGAAGAAGCAGATAGTCATTCTTTCATTAACTCATTGATCGCTTAACACACTTGTTATGAAACACAATTTTAAGACCTACAACTACCTTTCAAATCCTAAATCTACCTAAACCCTCTCATTCTCTCAAATCCCCAATTCTCATCCAAGTTCATCATCTCCAATTCTCTCTCAAGCTCATGGAAGAAACCTAGTGTTCCAAGATTCGAGTCTCCTCTTTTATCTTGCTTGCTAGGCTTTGATCACCAAGGTATGTGAAAATTCACCAATGAATTCCATTCATCTATTGGGTCCAAAAAGATCTTAATTATTCAATTTAATTTCACCTAATTTAATTAGAGTTCATGCAATCTACATGAGTCTTATTTGATTTTGAGTTAATTGTTCAATTTTAATCTTCCTATGCATGTTTTTCAATTGATTTCATATGGACCCATGCACTATTCATGATTTTGACTATGAATTTATAAAGAAAGCTTATGAAGTAATGAATATGATTTATGAAAGTTTATGCATGTTTTATGAAAAAAAGATGTTTATGACCTAAGGTTGCTTTTAAGATAAGCAAGAATAAATTGTGAAAGATTTTCTCACATACTTACGATATCATGATTGGTGAAAGATTTTTTCTCACACATGCATGAATCATGATTTAAGGAGCTGCTCTATGATGACTTAAGATTTGATTAGTAACTTAATTGTGCTTTTCCAAGTATGACGATATGAACATGTTTATGATTATTTCCGTTGGCATTTTACTTAGCATCGAAAGGACATTGAGATGGAGGCTCTCCTGTTAGTAGAGACCGAGTCTCTAGTAGAAATTTCCTTCTCCATAACTACGTACCCCCGTAGAATTTGTCTTAAGTGACATAGTTGGTGGATCCACCTAAGCTAGACGTTTATGATTCTAGGGGGCACTTAGTTAGAGACAAGGTGATTGCTACTAGAGACCCGACCTCTACTAACGGGAGAGCTTCCATCTCAACATCCTCTCGATGCTAAGTAAAATCCCAACGGAATAGTGATAAACATATTCATATCAAAATGGGTACTCAACATATTTTTCATTGTTTTTTTGACAACACTCATGTAAGATGAAAAAATCATCAAGTCTTATACAAACAATAACATGTGATTTATTCCAATACTAATATATGCACTCGTAATTCTCCTTTAGAACATTCTTTAAAGATTCAAAAAGCATATTTTTGTCGATTAATTTTTTTCTCCATTTCATGACCTCCTGATACGCTCAAATTACACCTCTCTAAAGAAGCATAAGCGAACATTATCAAGTAAAGAACCCAACTTGCAGGTTGGGGTCGATCCCACGAGGAAAATGGTTTAGACTTTACTTTAACACACAATTATATCCAATTAGTTAAAATATTTCCAAGAAAACAACAATTAATTAAATGGGGGGTTTTGTAAAACCAATTGTAGGAATTCAATAAGTTATCAGAAATCAGAAGTCAATTTTTGGTTGTTATCAAGATGAGAGAATTAACTAGGGTATACGTGTTCCCCACAAGCTCATAACGCAGTAATCCTAGTAATAGCAATCCTTTCCTAGTGTACCACATGCAAAGTGATAAGTTAGGTATCTCTAAATCCTTGGTCCGGCA
>JAJOOO010004464.1:0-15069 GCA_029582685.1 Solanum piurae | reverse complement strand
AGAACTGAACATGCAAACTGAGAATGCAACAATTAAACTGATATTGATGCATTAATAACTGAGGCATGTATAACTGAATAACTGAAATATCTGACCTAACATGTGTAATTCAAGAACTAAAGAAATACATAGCTAGGGTTCTAAAATTCATGCAAGAAACTGAGAAATAACATGATAATCTAATTTGGAACATGTTAATAACTAATTCATGATGATATGCTGTAATTCTAGAAACCCTAGGTTTATTCATAATAAGGGAATCAAGAAACTGACTGAATTCTAGGGACCCAATGGGCGAAAGGAACCCACTAGTGAAATCCCACATACCTGGTGACGAATTCCACGGAGAAAACTTATTGCTTTCTTGAATTAGGGTTTTTGACCTCTTTCTGCTCTTAGCGTTCTAATTTTCTATGTTTTAATTAATGACTTTGACTTAGGTAAGTTCTAGTTATCTTTCTAGGCTTAAACTGACTAAAATCTCATTATTTAGGGTCTAAATGACGTATCTTAGGGGTTAAACGAAATAGGAAAAGACCAAAAGACCCCTGACTTAATTGCTGTCGGAGTGATCGACGGATTGGACTGACGGGCCGTCGATTGGGTCCGTCGATCAAGTCCGCCCAACAGAGCTTTACTAAAACGAGCATAAATTTTCACTCGGATGTCGGATTTTAGAAAACTCGGTGGAGTTGTAAAGAGGATTCAATTATCTATCATATCATAGGTCATGGGATACATAATTCTTTTTGTGCTAAAAGTTATGACCATCTGAAGTTGACCCATCAATAATTTTCAGCTAACTGGCTGTTGACCCTTACCTACGGACCGTGGGTCGAATGACGGTCCGTGATGGTCGACCGTAGTTTATGTCAGAGGCTGGGTAAAGGAGGCCTTTATCCATGGACATAGACCACGTACCGTGGTCTGACCTACGGACTGTGGTCTGACCTACGGACCGTGGGTCTGTCCGTGGGTCGAGACTTAGCTGATTTTTCTGAGCTGGGTTGGGGAGGGGTTGCAGTGGTGAACCACGGACCACCAGCACGGGTCGTGGTCTGACCTACGGTCCGTGGATGGCAACCGTGAGTTGCACCTGCAACCTTTCAAAATCTGCATTTTGGTCTGTTTTGGAGACGGGGTGTTACAAAAAATCACTTTCTTAACCACTTTGGCCTTTCAAACTCAAAACTTACCAATTTCTCAACGTTACACTCAAAGTTCAAAGCCAACTTTCAAAACTCGATTAGA
Organism: Solanum piurae; assembly: GCA_029582685.1. Taxonomy (NCBI): domain Eukaryota; kingdom Viridiplantae; phylum Streptophyta; class Magnoliopsida; order Solanales; family Solanaceae; genus Solanum; species Solanum piurae. The sequence goes on along the minus strand of JAJOOO010004464.1, from coordinate 13,818 downwards.
AATAACTCGGGATCAATGTCGAAAGAGAAAATGATAAATTTATGAAACTTTCTAAAAATGACCAACCAAATCATTACATTCTGATTATGTAGAACTTCTGTACACATTTAGTTGTTTCTTTAACTTATAAGATAACAATGAGTCTTAAACTTTAGCTAGGTATCACGCTAAACAGTTCGGTACCTACACAAATGTAGAAGCAAGGAGTGAGTATCAACAACACGGTACTCTGCAAATAACCTAATAAACAAGACATCTAGCTAGAAATTGAATACCACTTATACTCCAACCGAACCTCCTCAAACTACAATCTGCACATAAATCAGCCCAACCTAGCAATTGTGCAATACACGGTTCACAAGACCCAATATCCACAATTTTTTTGGTCGAACGAACAACTTTTATTTTCGAAAAATAACCAAAACTTTCATCTACATCACTTGTTGTTTCTCAAAACAAGAAAAACTAAAAACAACCAGAGCAAAGAAAAACAGAACCTAACTCTAGTCTCCTTCGACCACTTAAACCATTCTATCAATGCATTTCCATTCTATCATATACCTTCTCTATCCACTTCCTATCTTTACAATTCATTTTCCTATTTAGCTCATCAAGAACTCTATATTTACATTCTTCTTGCACTTGTTTCTTGATTACTTAAGGCCTGGGAACCTGTTATTCCACAATGCATCATTCCGTGCTTTCCAGAGTCCATATATTAATGCTGCTAGTATTGACCATAAGAAAGCCCTGCTAATTTTGACTTTTGCCCTTCTTGCCATTTTCTTCCACATGCTCTTCACATCTGTTCTGCAGAATTTTAATTCCGATCAGTTTAATATTTCTTCCAGACATCTTTGAGAATAATTGCAATAAAAAAATAGATGTTTCGTATTTTGCTGATCTTCTCCGCACAATATACATCTTGTGTCTTGTAACATTTTCATTTTACTCAATCTTTCCCTTGTCAGCAATCTTTCATGCATCACAATCCAACTTATGACCCAATATCCACAATTCAATAGTCACAATTTCACCATCAAACGAATCAAATAAATCAATCTCAATGTCAAGTAGTTCAATCACATGCAACAAATACATCAATCAAAATTATCAAACAAATCACACATAAACATCAAATGCATCAAATCACAATGATCAACCTATCACCATAACCATTTTTCATCGGCACAGTATCACTAGCCAATAATTTCCCATCAGCGTTGTATCAAATCACTAGCCGGAACCATTTCCCATCGTCTTTACGTCACTTTCCGGAAATGACCTTGGCGTAATAGCACTCGCCGATAAAGACCTCAGCATCATATATAATCTCATGACTCATCATGATGTTCAACAATCAATGCACACAAGCAATGTCACACCACAAGGACGAGACAAAAAATCGTACAATTCAAGTGCACATTCATTTCATCAATCAACGAGGGTCACAATAAGGAAATTCACATCATCAGGTTAATCACATAGCCCTTTTCATTTCAACCCCTTATTATTCATTTAGTAATACCAAGTGGACAATTAAACCATTTACCTCATACCCATTACTCCCACACACAAGAAATGAAGGAAGCACACAAATTCTAATAGAATACAACGTTTAGGAGATCACTTGCCTTAAATCAATAAACAATCACTCCAGTAATTGATTCTTTCCCTTCCGAATCACTTTCAAAGCCACACAATCTATAAATATCAAGTATTCACAACCACTATTGAAAACAACACTTCTCATATCAATTTTATAGAGAAATGAGTCAATCAACTCAAAACCCAATTTTAAAATTAAGCTTGGAATTCAAATTTAATACTTGAAAACATTACTCAAGGCTTTAAGAACTCACTGGGGAAAATCATTTCGAAAAATGACTTAAATTCAGTTCAAAATCATCATTTTAGCTATGAACTTAAGTTCTTGAAAAACCTCATCATTCACCAATCAAAATCTCATATTTTGATGTTAAAACCCATAAATAATCAAAGGGAAATGAAGGTTTAGGATCAAGAAAGCTTACCCAGATGGTTTCGCATAAGAAATCCTTTAACAAATCGCTTACAAGGGTTCCCCAAGCTAAAAAATGGAAAATGGGGGTTAAACCCAAAAAATGGCAGGCCAAAAACCCTCTCAGGTATCGCAAAAGCCACTAGGGGTTCACTTAAGCAAACCCTGCTAAAAGCTCGGGTCTCGCTTAAGCGAAGGTTCTTTGAAAATGCTAAGGTCAACAAGGGTTGACCCTTTACAAAAACGACCCAAATTAACCTCGCTAAAGCGAATCATATCTCACAAAAGTCGAGTGCAGCAGAACACAAACATTAAAACTCAGCCTACACTCTAAACATCAAAAGAACCCTTGGGATTCATTTGGAACCCCGTGCTCACAAACCACATATGTAAATTAATTATACTCGACGTTCCAGACTCAATGGAACGTCAAAACACCAATCTGAGATCTTCTTGGCCCAACATCTGTAAAAATTATAAGAAACTAGCTCACGCCTAAAAAGGCTAAAACAAACCAAAACCTTACCTAAGCCTAAAATCATCCCCTGAATCCAACATAATTCCTAGAATTGTGATCCTAGTATCTGAACCCCAAATGTTGACCAAATTCAACCCAACAACTAAATTTCCATAATTTCACAACTTCAGATCTCAAATCCTTAAAAAGACTCGAAATCTGAAATCGACAACTATCACAGCTCAAATTTCATACTCTGGATTGATGGAATCAATGGAATTTCATTCTGACACTCGAAACTCCAAAAATCACTTTCTTAACTATATAAGCCTTTTAAACTCAAAACTTACCGAATTCTCAACTTGTAACTCAAAGTTCAAAACCAACTTTTCAAACACAATCATAAAAGACTCGGGTCAATATCGGGAGGAGCAAAGTGGTAAATTTGTGAAACTTTCCAAAAATGACCGACCGCATCATTACATTTGGACTAACACGATCTATTGTCATGTACAACATCGGAATAGATCTACAATATGAGAGAACAATACACTAAGCTCAAATAAAAACTTAAAATACTCATTCCCACTCTAACCTTTACCTACCCGAGATTTCTATAGTCATTGTTTAACATTACCGTTTAACATAACAAAATAAGGGGACATCCAAGTCATAACCAAGATCACATCAATGTCTAGCATATCCAACATGACTAAATATACCTGAGTTTGTAGGCTCATAAACAACATAGAACAATCACAATACACATGGGTTACTACTACATACTCTATAATAGGGGTAGCAACATAGATAGGGGCATCAATGGTATCACAAATAAAATAAATTCCCAAAAGAAAAATTTACAAATACATAATATACGTTGAACCTAGATCAAACAAAACATTAGCCATCCGATTACTGAAAAGAATAATACATGTTATCACAATGTCTGATGTCTCAGCCTCTGGTCTGCCCAAAAATGCATAATACTGAGCTATGTCATCATTACGAGCAACCACCCTTCCAGGTTGTGCCTCTCCCTGCAATACCATTATCTCGACCTCTATAGCCTCGTTGATTACCTCATCACACATCTTATGTACGTCCTCTACAAGTATTACCGCCACTCGCCGGAACCTTGCACTAGTCGACTACTGAACTTGAAAAAATATAGGCCTGAGGGAAATCCTTCTTAAAGTGTCCTAAGTGGAAAAGACCACAACCAAGTGTGATCCTGTTGGATGATGCATAAGAAGCCCCTTGACCACCCATAGAAGTGGGCATAATCGACTGAATTGGACCAGCTCAATATACCTATTGACCGGAACCCTTAGAATACAAACTAGTGTAGTTTCCCACAATTTTGGCCTTTTTACCCAAGGTCTTGGGTTGTCCAGCCTATCAAACTCTCTCTACCTTCTTCACAAAATTAGTCACTTCATTAAAACTTCTACTTGTAGAGGTCATTTGCATCGACAAAACTTGTAACTCAGAATTCAAACCCTTGACGAACAAGTGAATCCTCTCCTCCTCAGAATTCACCAACTGCGTAGCATAACGGGACAAGACATGGAATATGGCCTCATAAACAACTATAGTCATGGTTCCCTGCTCAAGATCCACAATCTCATCCTTTTTCCTATCTCTCAAAGTGAGAAAAACATATATCTCCAAAAACAATGCATAGAACTGTGTCCAATTTAGTGGAGACACGACTGATGATCCAAATTCCACAAAAGCTCTCCACCACTACTTTGCGTCACCTTGAAATTGAAAAATTACAAACTCAACCCCATGTTGTTGCACAATACCCAACTTATGTAGCCTCTCATAACAGATGAATATGAACTCAAAATCATTCTTGCTCTCAGAACCATGGAAAACCTGAGGCTTAAGCTTCAAGAACTTGGTCAACATTTTATGTTCAGTATCGGAAATCACAGGGTTAAATAAAGGACAGAAGAGAGAATCAATGTCCGAGCCCCATACATCTTATGAACAATAGCTACAACAGTATGAGTAATTGATACCTGAGAGTATCTTAAACGGTAGGAGTGGCTCCAGTATATGCCAACACTCAGAAGAGCTAACACATGCTGAACCACTACAACATCAACAAGGGGAAAACCTGTAAACCCAATATGTGCTCTCACCTCTGGTTCAACCTCGTCCTTATCCTCAATTTTTACCTCTACCTATTCGCCTATGAGGCCCTAGGTGGGGGTGGGGTTTCTTCTCTTAGTATATTCCCTACTTGAGCTCCACCTCTGGCCTTCTTTTTCCCCTTCCCCTTCCCCTACCTCTCCCTCTCCCTCTGCCATAACCACTTCCCCTCGCTGTGGGCTCATCTACTGTCTATGTTGCTGGAGCTACTACCTTGCGTCATTGTGTCTGTTAGGGTTTTGCCCTGATTTTCTTACCTTATTTGAATTTTATTTTTTCCTTAAAGAAAAATTAAAGCATTACCATAATTGCTTTTACTTTTCCTGAAAGGAAAATATAATTATCTTCCATATTTGGTTTATTCTTTCCTTAGAGGAAAAGTTTAGAGATCTATAAATTGAAGATCCATATTCTCATAGCATAACACAATATAATCCACAATGTAGACGTTTAAGAGTTTAGTTTATGGGGAGATTTATTCTCTCAATAGTTTTAATATTTTTCTTCTATATTAGTTTTCATATAATAATATTATGTTTTTAGTATAAGTTTTTGTTAACTGATTTATCATGTCTATGATTTGCAATTGTAAGATTCCGCATGACGCTCTAATCACTTTTGAACCCAATAGTGTCTAGCATAAACCATCTATGTACCAAAGAATAAATGAGGTTAGATACAAATTTAGATCGCTAGATACCAAATGGAATCAAGTCATAACACAAAAGAAGAAAGAAGAGAGTATTTTTCTTAAGTCAAGAAAGAAGAGAGTATTTTTCTTAAGTCATGTAGCCTCTTGCATAAAAGTACAAGCTTCTCTGTACCGTTCAATAGGACTCTAATATAATCGTTTTGGTACGACGAGATCAACGAACCTAGGGCTTTGATATCAAGTTTATCATGAGTCAGACCATCGTAAGTGACACCCACACTAACCCACTTGGTGGGAAAACCGACAACTAACCCAAGCTAACCCAAAACATCTTTTATAAAACCAAGTTCATCATAATAAATATAAAACACAGTTTTCAAACAACTAATGATTGAGTCCCCATAAACTCAATTAATAGTCTAAGCAATTCAAGTTTAAAGGATCGAGTCTCCATAAACTCAACCCAATCATCAAAGGCATTTGTGCAGAAATAAATCCTTAAGAACGAAAAGTCATGATACATGTGAAGAAGAGTATTCTCTTTATTACATAGAGAAGTACTTAGCTCAGAGAACATGTCCTTTAACTACTAAACTTATAACTAACTGATTTACTTTAATTAACTAACAAACCAACACCCTTATTAATCAGGCTCAAGAAACTTGATATTTTGCACTTTCGTTTTTCTCTCAACACTTTCATAGTCATTACTATTGAAACACTTCAACATAGAAAACTTTCCATATTTACTTATATTTTAAAAGTAATTTTCATAAATGAGTTTTAAAAAAAAGTACATTTTCGTTAATTGAAAAAAGAAAAACCTTCTTTAATACTGTGAACAAGTGATTTATCCACTTATTACTTGTTAGACACCAAACATGCTCACGTTACACATACATATTTAAAAATTCATCAAGAAATAAACTGATATACTATATTAGATATCTGAAAGTGGAATATGAGATAATTTAATCCATTTGTGAAAGCAACGTTGAAAACATTTTTCATGAAATAGTGCAACACAAAATACTAATACACAAAAGACAAAAAGATAGTCTGATGCATAAAATATTTTATATTCACGTATGATTCAAAAAAGAATTATACTATTTAGAAGATAATTTATCTTAATACAAATATTAATAAATAGTTTTACGACAACTTAAATTCTTAATTACTTATAGATTATTTGAAGAAAACTTTATCATAAATTAACAAATAATTTAAAATTCCAAATAAATGGTGACTCCTTTTAGTGGTAAAATTAGTGGTGGCTGCTGGGGTTTCTTTCAAGGAAGACTTGGCTAGGAAAAGATGAACACGTAGTGACGTGGATGTCACCATTTTTATTGTTTTCCACTTAAATATTAATCACTTTTAGCATTTAAAAAGTTTTTTGTATATTGAATTTATGAGGGGTCACCTCTTTCTTGAATTTTAAATATACAAAGCATTACTATTTTAATCATTATCTACTCAAAAAGTTATTTGACAAAATCCCTTGAATAATTATGGTTTTGAAATTTGCAAATTTTCTATTTTATAAAAACAAATTAGAGAACCTTTTCAAGTTTTTTCTTTCTTTACAATAAACAACATATATCCCAAATGGGACGTAAGGAGGGTAAAGTATATTATATACACCCATCTTATCTTTATTTTTTATTTTCGAAAGATTCTCGATTAAATATTAGTATGATTATCTTCATTTTTTAAAGAGAAAAAGGTCTGATATATTTCTTAACTTTGTCATTTAGAATTGATATACCCTCGTTATGAAAGTGACTCTTATATACCTTTACCGTTATATAAATGACTCACCTATACCCCTACCGTTATATAAATGACTCACCTATACCCCTACCGTTGCAAAAGGAGCTCACATATACCCTTAATCTAACGGAAGTGAAAAATATTAGTTTTAGATTTATTTTTTTGACTTTTAATTTAAGAAAATTCAATATATGATCCTTCTAGCAAAGTCCAAGGTATATTTTTAATTTTTTTTTTCATACATAAAATATTTTTTTGACTACTTTGATTATCATTATTTGAGTTTCTTTTCTTTTTCTTTCATTCTTCAGTGTAAAGAAGAAAATGTAAAACTATTTTTTTTGCGGCTATATTGTAGTTTAACTTTTGTATTTGTAAAAATAAATTAGTGTGGAGACAAGAAAATTAGTGAAACATAAATAAATTTGACCAACAAAATAATAAATTTATATTAGCCGTTGAAACAAGTCGGTAAAAAAAATATGTGTAAGGAGGATCAAATATGCCTAAAACTTGTCATTTCAGTTAAATACGATACCCCATCCGATTTGATTGAACTCACGGATCCAATCCCCAAGGAGGCTGCTAGTCTACTAACTAGGGTTAAAAGAGTTTACCCAGGCATGAGATAAAGGGCAAGAAGACCCGAGATGGAAAATCGAGCAGCCTATTGCTCTAACAATATGCATTATATATATTTTTGAATATAATTTAAAAAATTTCAATTAAATTAATTTTTAACTTCTGTTAGAGAGAAAAGGTACATGTGAGCCATTTGTCTAACAGTAGATGCATATATGAGCCACTTTCATAACGAAGGGTATATCAGCTCTAAATATAAGTTGAGGGGTAAATCAAACCTTTTTCCCTTCTTTAAATTTGAAAAAATGAATAATATTCATAATTTTTCTACCAACCCACAACCTTCAGATTGAAGATAAGGGTGCTTACCATCTAAGTAACTCCCTCTTTCTTCATGTTTTTGATTACTTATATATATATTGTGTCCACAAGAAGTATTAATTTTTAGGATTATCATCTTAATTAGATAAGTAGGGTATGGTAATATTACATGGAATATTTGAGACGTCGTACTAAGAATTGTTAGGCAACAAAGATAATAGTGATTAGGTAGGCTATTTAAATATGCTAAATTAAACATCTAATAATCTTAATTAAATTGTAAATTACAATGAACTGCTTAATATACTTATCATTTTACTCATATTATATATATATATATATATAAAGAAGTATCTATCTTCAAAGTTGAATTACCATTGTGATCCTATTTTATATCAAAATATAATAAAAACATCTATATATCTATCTTATTCATGTCACATTTATATTGAAATTAAATTCATTGAATACTGATTTTTTTAATAATTGTTCTATTACCTTTTCTAAAATGCATGTCTGCTCTCTTTTTTTCACAGAAAATAATTAATTACATCAATTTTTTACGTATGCATCTTCAGTTAAGAGCCCACTTTTATGATTTTCATATATTTAATCTTTTTATTCTCATTTTTTAATCTTGACCTTTCAAATTTCTCACACAAATAAAAAAAAATACAAATGAGTAATTATTCCTTACAGACAAGAATTTAAGGTAGATACATGTATCTTTTAAAGTTAAATTTCATGCTCTATTTTTTATATATTTATTTTTATTTGACCTTTAAAATTTCTATGTGACTTTTAAAGTTTTCGTAATTTTTATCTTATAAATTTAACTTTTCAAGAAAAACTTTTATTTACTATTCCTATAATTTTTGTGTGTAGGAGCTTTAAATTGGTGAAATAATGTCACAATTTGTGGTGAAAATTGTGAGATTTTCTTTGTCAAGTCACGAGAATAGACAAGAATTCAATTACTGAAGCATTGGAGCTTGGTGTGTTAGCTCATACTTATTTGTAGTAATTAAAATTATAATGAGACTTCTATATCTCTTTATATAGTTGAATTGTTGCTTTATTAGCAACTTGCTTTAATTTCAAATTTTTGTTTTGTATACTTAAATATAGACTATTTTTTATGTTAGTTTTTGTTTCAGTTTTCATTATAGAGACAAAAGTAAAAAAGAAATGTCTAATTGTCTTGCTCATGCGTATTAGTTTTTAGTTTTCTTTTATGTTCTTTGTACTTTTAATTTTCTATGTACATTAACTTTCATCTTTAAGAATAAATGTGACAGAATGCTTACTCTTTTTTTTTTCAAAGAATGAATGTGATAGAATGTCTACTCTCTTTTTTTTTGGATTTTTTTTTTTTGAAAAAGGAAGAAGGTTAAAGACATAGCATTAGATTAATGGTGGATAAGTTATATATGAAGAGACAATTAAATTTTATATAAAAATAGTAGTTATGTTCTTAAATATTCTGATTTTAAAAGTATAAATAATAAGACTTTTTACACCTTAATTTTTAATATTTATAATTAATAATTAGTTTTGAGTGCTTGTGGATAAAAATCTAAAATAATATTTTGAACACATTCATTATAAAATTATCAAGAGATTCAAAAGGTAAAAAAGTTGAAATCTTACACCATTTTTGGTACAAAAAGTAAATAGTCTCCTCTCAAGCTTTTAATTGAAGAAACATTAATATTGCATTACAGTTTGCATGAGATTAATCTAATGCAATCTTTTGATCTTCTAACACTATTTTACCAACAAAAAGAAACATTTAACACTATCAAAAAATTTAATTTGGATAGTTATTATCTTTTTCCTTTTGCTTTACGAACTCTTTTTTTGACTTATAAATAGAGTTTATTTTATTAACTTCTCATATTATTATCTAGGTGATGAAATTGGAGTGTCACAATTAATAGTTAGACAAAATATGAAACCTCAATTAGACACATTTTATATAAAAAAAAAACTCAATCATATTATTTAATAATATTGCAATTTTTTAAGAAATAATATACTAATTAATATTTATGCGTGTTCATCATATATTACTAAAAATTGGAACAAAAAGTTAAAAATTGGATTATCATTTTACCCCTATACAAAATCAAAATATTATAAAAAATTTATTTAGTTAAATATAAAATAATAATCATTTATCATAAAATATAATAATTTGAACGTTTTAATGTTTGCCTACTACTTAATTGGTATAACTTTTAATCTTCTTAACTTAATGCTAACCTTCTCAATAGTTAGATCATGTTGCCTTTTCATTTTCTTTGTGAATTTTATCTTATTTTATTTTTTAATTACAACCTCTCCACTTTCCAGCTTAATGTACAAAATATAAAAAGAATATTTTAGAATAAATATTAATCATGCAATGCACAAGAAACGTTTTTTTTTTCATGTGTGTTCTTAATATGAAATGAACATTTACTTTTTAAGTTAAAAATAATAGCAAGCATTAGAGAAAATGAAGAGACAAATAGTGTTAATATATCATTTATGTAATAGTATGAGTAATTTTAATTTTAGTAAATTTTAATCGTACATTCAAATTTGTAGTTTGTTTTCTTCGCTACATCTCTTTACATATTACTATGTGACATACACGCAGAGCGTTGAACACGAAATTATAAAGGATAAGTCGCACATATATGGTATTGACGTATTCATAGTATTAGAGGCTATATTTTCTTTGTTAGCTACACATATTTTTCATTAATGACAAATGCAGAGGTCTACTGTTAGCATTTTCTATTTTTATAACTCAACTTTTTTTTAGAAGCTTTTATAATAATGATAAGGGACAAACGTGCAATGCACGTTCCCAAGGACTATATATATATATATATATATAAAAGTTGAGCAAGTAGACACATGCATTCTACTTGGCAATTCACAACCTAATTGACATCCTACATGTATTGTATATGCACGTAGGACACATATTTCTACTTGTTTAACAATATACAAATTTAAATGTCTACCTGTGTACACCCAAATTAGAGGAGATAGATGTCAGCCGATGAAAAATTAAGAGCAAGTATATGTATTATCCCTCAATTTTAAATTGCTTTCCTTTCTAGCATGATAAAAGTATAATTTAGGACGTGGCACAATTTATGTCCAATCTCCAATTTACTGAATTGAGTGATTTATTAAGAGAAATAAGCAGATTTTTAAAAATGAACTTTTTTTTGCAGTCTAGTTCTTTATGTTCTGGAGATGTTTAAAGTAATTGCACTTCCTATGAGTCATACTCTACTTCACTAATGATATGATGTATGATCGATTTGATGTATAGATGACTTATTAAATTGTCATCTCAAAATGAATCAACTTCTAGTATAATTAATTACTTAACTCATCTTGTGAGTCATGTTCTTAGCTTGTAGATGTACTGCTTCAGTATAATAATACTAACATATACAGTAAAAGTAAACAAGTGGGGTCTGAAGAGGGTAGAGTGTACGTGAACATACACTGACCTTAATACTACGTACCTTGTAGAGGTAGAGAAACTGTTTCTGAAAGATATCAACTCGAGTACAACAAATCAAAATAAGTATGAAAAGGAAAAATGTATTGCTTCACTATGAGTTGGCTAATGATAGTGGGAAAGAGGGTTGATCTTTATCTAAGTTGCAACTTTGAGATCCCAATTCCTTGTTTAGTGATGTATTACCAGATGTTTAAACTAATTGATTAAGAAAGGTATAATAGATTAAGTCGTTGCTAAAGTGATATGCTTAGTAAATGTTGGTGAAGATATAATAATAGTTAAGAAATGATTGACTAAAAATTAATAATATCTTCAAATTAAGACATGGATATCTTGCTTTCCATAAAGAGATTTAATTTCGTTGATATAATTTTCACGGATTCAACGAAAATATTCATGACATTTTTCTTTTAGAATATAATAGTCCAACAACATCATAATATTCGAACTAGTTTATCTAATGCTATCATGCATGATCAACTTGATGTCTAGATGACTTATTATATTGTCATGTTACAGCGATCGTACAAAATTAATAATTTCTTCATCTCAAAATGATCGATTTTATTTATCATATCTTGTGTGTGTTGTTCTTAGCTTACTAAGAGTTGGACCAACTGTTGGTTAACATGTTTTATATGTATTATCAATGAAAGTGGGAAAGAGGGTTAGTCTTTATAGTAACTTTTCTTTTTGCCCAATTCCTTGGTTAGTGTTGTATTACCAGAAGTTTAAATATACAAAAATCAATTTAAGTTATTATTTATGATTTATTATACTATCAGTTAATTAATTAATTATAATCGTAACAATCCACAGCCCCATTTTGAGCATATATACTTTTTATGTGATTTAATGTGTTGGTTAGCTTTGTATCGTGTTTTTGGACGTAGTGGGATAGTCCAATTCATGCGAAGCACGAGTAGGTAATGCACCACGATTGCGAGGAAGGGTTCACGCGATCGCGTAGAATCAGCTAAATTTCACCACAGTCAACTCTCATGAGAAAATTGACTGTGGATGTGATAGGTAATAATGTGAGGGCCCACAATTGTGAAGGAGCCCATGTAGCTATAAATACTAGTTATACAAATTCTAAAATTGGTTCAAATGTGATTTTGGGGTTTTTTAGGTAATTGTGTCTCACCGTTTAGGGAGTCAAAAAGGTGAAATTTTGTCTTAAAAATCTAGATATATACTATAAATTCACATATTTCTAACCACGAATTCAATTTTGAACTTTGAACGGTACCTAAGGTTGGGTTAGAGTTGACCAAGAATTGACTTTAATTCCATGGTATTCTAAGATTATGAGAATAGTTCCCATAGTTATGCTTGATAATTATGAACTTGAATAGATTGAGACCATCGAAGCTTGTTTGGGAGGACTTAGGCATTTCAAAAGAGATTTGACTACCATAAATCACGTAAGTGACACTAAAACTATTAATTTACGTGATTTACATAAAAGTCATAAGTTATGCATGTGATGGTTATGTTCATTTAGACCATTTGGTTCGTGTGTGTAGACACGTAATTTTTGACCGAACTTAAGTTTACCACCATTTTGTAGAGCTTAAATGTTTTATAAATCTAAATTAAATATTTTGATTTTTATCTTATTTTATTAAGTTTATTTTAAAAGATTTGAAAATAACAAAAATAGAGTCACACTTTAAAGTACATTTTGTTTTTAATTTATTCAAAATTTTAGTAAATAAATTAGTGATTTTAATATTTTCTTAATTATATATTTTTTTTGATCTAGCTATTTAATTTTTCTATATTTTTATTAATTCCAAAATAACTAGTTAATATTATTACTATTATTATTATTATTATTATTATTATTATATTATTATTATATTATTATTATTATTATTATTTATTAACAACAAAAAATGAAAAATAAAAATAACCTACCCACTACACCTACCCTCACCCCACACTCCTCCACTACCCCACTCTTCCCCCCACTTCCAACATTACAACAATACACGACACACACACACATACTAATACTACATATACTACCTACACTATTCCTAAACAACACTTCTCACAGATACAAAAAACAAAACGCAGAAACCAAAAAAATAAAAACACATTACACAAGAAAAAAGAAGAAGAAAAACCTTCCCATTTTATTTGATTATCCTTTTAAAAATTCACCAACACATTCACATCTTTTCTTCCTTACCCATTCTTTTCATATCAACACAAACACATATACCATCACAAACAACCTACAAAAGTTGTGGGTGTTCTAATCGAGCTTCGGTCAAGATTTTGCGGTATTCAACTTTTTCTTATCT
>JAJOOO010004463.1:0-21688 GCA_029582685.1 Solanum piurae | reverse complement strand
ACGCATGAATCAGATTTTTGTGGTATTTCAGTTCTACTCATTTCCGATAACATTACACAATCTAACCTTGTCAGACTTTAGACTTTATTGATAGCCTCATAAACTTTTAAGGTTATAGATATTCTTGGGGAAGATATAAGGGTTATAAATGCATTAAGCAATGTTCAACTGAGGTCAGAACTTCTGATAATCTAGTAGCTTAGACAATGCACAATCCAGAAAAAGATCTTCTCATTGTTCAACTCAATAACGCATGAATCAGATTTTTGTGGTATTTCAGTTCTACTCATTTCCGATAACATTACACAATCTAACCTTGTCAGACTTTAGACTTTATTGATAGCCTCATAAACTTTTAAGGTTATAGATATTCTTGGGGAAGATATAAGGGTTATAAATGCATTAAGCAATGTTCAACTGAGGTCAGAACTTCTGATAATCTAGTAGCTTAGACAATGCACAATCCATATGTAGTATAAAAGAAGAACAAGAATCGTTCCATTTTTTATGCCGCAGTTCAAGAAAATAAAACTCCCAAGTCCATCCCGATTTATTTGACAGAACTCCTACTTTTATCCATTAAATCTTTAATGACTTCAAAGTATGCAAAGACAATCTTCTAGCATGCACAAACATTCAATTTTGAAGGCCAAAAATTTTAGTGCAAAATCTTACTTGGTAATAGTCCCATCAACATCAGAAATAACAATTTTTGCGTTCCACTTCCACAAGTATATATGGGATTCAACCTGTTTCAGAAAGTTGTTTGAGCAACCAAAATAAGAAAACAAAAATATAGTAGACCACGTCATTATAACAAAATATTTTGAGTGAAAGAAAGACGGTAAACCTTTTGCTCCCCTAGGACTCGGGTTGAGAAAATGAAAGTTACCACATTCTGCCCCTCCTGCAATTTTAAAGATGTGATTTGACTGGAAGTGGGAATATTTGTTCTTACGAGTTGCTCCTGAGGAGATTCCTTGCCTCCTTGAGCGATTGCTGTTTGTTCTATAGGCTGGTACACTGAACCAGATTCAGAATCAACAAAGACCTCTTCATTTGATGAATTACAGTTACTTTTCTCAAGTGTCTTAGCCCTTCTAAATGGATTTGGCCAGAGAGTCCATCGCCGTCCAGAAGGAACTGAAGAGATCTCACTACCATCCTCTCCTGATTTTGAGGTCTCCTCCAACTCCACAGGTATGACATCAGCACATTCATCAGGCAGTTCCATATCACATTCGGCCATGGCAAGAATGATAGGAGCAGCTCTATCCCACAAAATATAGTTTCCTCGAATTCTGACAACTAAGTTTTTGTTCTTGATTATGGATTCTGAAGAACTTCTGAATTCCTCCTCAGATATGTAATTTGCATCAAAGGCTTCTCTAGCAGCACTAGAACCAATTCCAGCATGAAGCAAGCTGCCACAAAGAGATATCTCTACTCCTGTCACTATTACTAAAAGTGTGCGAAATTAGTGAGAAGTTGCAATAAATCAAAAAATAAATGAGAGGCTGCAATCGTATTCAATAACAAGAGGGACCCCCCACTTGTGCTGAATCAGCTTTTGTACCTTTAAGAAAAGCTTCTATAAGATGCTTCACATTTTCACATTGCATACATTCATCTGGCTCTTTCTGGCCACTCTGTATTGCTTCAGTTGCTAAAGATACATCGTTCTGTTTCTCAGGGTGTTTATCACTAACAATCTGATGGTCTATTGAGCCATCAGAACCATTAGAACCCATCACTGATTCACCTTGCGGGAGGGTTTTAGCAGGATTTAACGAACTGCAGTCTCCCAGTTTCCCAGGAGGCTTCTTTTCTAAATCGTCAACCACTTCCTGGATCTTCGCAGGAGAAACCACATCTGGCTGATTTACCTCATTCTCAACATGCGTGCCAGACGCTTGGAGCTCCAAACAGCTGTTGGATACTGCATTCTGCTTAATGACACATGATGTAATCTCCATGTTGCCATTTTCCTGGTTCTTGACGTCCAGATTCACTGGATATTGACCATCTACTTCAGAAACATCTGTCTGGTGCTCAACTTTACTGCTCTCTTTTTTCACATCGCAAGCGTCTGCAGGAGAAATTTTTGGTGACGCCTGATAACTCAGATACTCATCAGCCCATGTAGCTTCACCTGAGATGAACTCTGAGTTACTATCAGAAAAATCTGTCCCCTGACCAGGACCTAGATGAAACCTAGGCGTGTCTAATTTGACATCTTCCACATTCATTTCAGATGATAAGATGGGTGCTTTCAATATATGGCCATCCACACTCACCATAACAACTTCAGAACTGGAGTCCTGTGATTCCAGGACCTCCTCAACATTATCCGCATTCTCACATCTGCTGGAACTAAGTTCTGCTACAGCCGAATCCTCCAAAGAAGATTGTTCGTCCAGAAACTCATAGGATCTCCTGTCACCATCGGAACCTCCCCCGTCTAATCGTTCTATACCCAATGTCACACCTTCATCTCGCGATGACAACTCAGCTTTATTAGAGTCATTATCCTCCTTTACACCTTCGTTATTGTTCACATTATCAAGATCACTAGTATCCACTTCTTCCTTTTTAGTAGAATCCCTTATATCCCCATTCACCTCATTCACATTATCAGCAACAACCTCTCTGATAAAATAAGCTTCACCCGAATTATCAAGATACATGTGAAAATCAGCTTCTACACCGTTAACTTCAATTCGAACCACTTTTTCTGCCCCTTTAAGTACACCCTGAAATTTACCAAATCGAACATGCCAAGGGGTACTCCTAAAAGTCTCATCATTCTGCTTCACGACAATTATATCAACTGCTCCACCAAAAGGGTGAAATGGGGTGGCAACTGAATACACACCCTGTGTTATAAAGCTACTAACTTTACCAACCACATTCATTTGCACCCCTCAAAAACTCAAAAACCCAGATACAAAATTATCGAAAACTCCAATTATTTAAACCTACAATGTAACTTTCTTCGTAAATCAAAAAACAACCCAATCCACAATCTGCATGGAATCAAATAATAGCAATGTGTGATCATACATGTTACAAATTCAAAATACCCAAATCACATAAATTTTATATCTATAAGCTTCAAAATACAAAACCCAAATGAAATTTTTCGATACAAATGCATGAGAACGAAGGATTCATGAAAAAAAAAAACTATAAAAACTTACAGATTGAAATTTTCAATGTGACAAAAATTGAAAGTAGCCCAGAAAATCTTCAAGCTCCAATTATATAAGTGGATCAATTCGAAATTGATCTCAACCGCTTAATGGGGTTGAAGAAAGAAGAAGAAGAAAATAATATACCCGAAAATTCTTTCTCTTAGAAATTTTTGTTTTATACTTGCTCTGTGTAATTTATGTGGCACTTAATTCAAACTATATACAAAATTTGGATCACCATTTTAAAATATATTTTCCATCATATTAATATAAAAATAATTATAATTATATATATTTAACTTTAATTTTAAAATATTAAATTGATCTAAACCATAAGTTAATTAAGCATAATAGATGATAAATATTTTAATTTGATTTTTACTAGTAACTAAACAAGATGCACATCTAGATATCTCAAATGGTCTCTATTGTGTCGGTTAAAAACTTCAACTTTTAAAATGATATCTAAACAAATTTAAAATTTATGTATCACATTAGCATTGAATGTCTATGAAACATAATTTAAATTAATTGAGGATTGAAAACATTAAATTTAAAAACACTTCTTCTTTTTTTATGACAAGGAAAATCTGTAGCCGCTATTCTTTGGGTGAGCATATGGTAAAGTCTCCGCTCCTATGCAATAACTAAGCAATAACTCGTAAACCACACAAGAGTTAATAATGCCAAATTGATGATGTATCTCAATTTAATTAGTCAAATAAATTAATATTTTTAAGACTATTAATATTTTAAAAATAAAATTAATAATTTGTGATAAATTCAGAAGTTTTTTTAATACTTCTTCCTTGTCAAAACTCAAATGTTTAGTTATTTTTGGGATATAATTAGTTGTGATACAGATAGAGATGTAACGTCAAAGATTTTTCTGCAAAAGGTTGATGAGGAATTGAATGAATTTTTGGGAAAACCAAACCAACCAGTCATAAATTCCTATGTTTATTTTTGTCAGAATTATCTCAATGGATCAAATAATACATCACTTCCATCGAAAACTTATATACTTGGGCGTATAAAATTTAAAATAAATAAGTAAAAGTGAAAGGATGAAATAAAATTTTAAAGAGAAATAAATTTTAGGTTTTTATATTACTATAAATTATTTTATTCAAGATAAAAAAATTAAAGCTAAATTATTTCTGATTATAAAATTTGTAGCTTCAAGTTTCAAATTTTGGGATTCACCAAACGAACTTCATTTTGATTAAATAGAATAGGGAAAAAGGATAAAAATATCTCTCAAAATGAAATCGTACCTTTCAATTGGATGGAAAACCTCAAATCAACTAAAATTACCTAATTTCGATTAAAATGACTCGATTTCTTTTTTTAATACTCAATCCACCAAACCAAATAAATCCATACAAAATTAAAATCCCAGAAGCATCTCTCTAAGAGAGATGGGTTTGTAGTTTTAATGGGTAGGAATTCATTTGGTTTAGTGGGTCGGGTTCAAATTAAAAGAGAAAATTGGATGATTTTAATTGAAATTGGATAATTTTAGTTAATTTTGGGTTTTCATCCAATTAAGGGTACCGATGATAAGTATAGTAACAGAGAGGATAAGAACACCTTCATTTATCGATAAGGATAAAGTCAACTAATAAATGAAAGTTGATGAGTATTTTTTATCCTTTTACCAATAAAGTACTCCCTATGTTCCAATTTATGTGATACATTTCGGATTTCGAGATTCAAACAAGTTTATCTTTGACCGTAAATTTTTCACATATCTTTTAAATATTTTGAATTATCAATTATTGAGACTTATAGTACATTTAATGTAGTTTACAAATATATAAATTTCATTTTTAAAAAATTGAAGATTTCGTGAGCAAATTCTCAATCAAACTTAAACTGTTTGACTCTCGAAAAGCGAAATGTGTCACATAAATTGAGACAAAGAAAGTATTATTTTTTAAAAATAGAGTACATTTCGAGCAGTTCATATTTCGAATTTGAGAGATTTTGATGAGATGAATTTGGGTGATTTTTGGAAAACATCCAAATATTGAGATGAATTTAGATGAAGGAACCAATCTAATCATAGTGATATGATTGAAATTCCTTATCTTTAATAAGAAATCTTAAAATTAACTTTAAAAAATATTTTTTAAATTAAAAGTATCGCCTCTAAAAATGAATTCTACAATACATAAAATTAAATTATTTGAGTCAATACGGATACAAGGGGGAAAAAACAAGTCTTGAAGGATGTGAAACTATAAGATAACTTGTAGTTAACTGGTCTCGTGTTCTAGAAGGTGAAATCCAACTCAAGTTGGTACAGGCTTATGTAATTCTTATAACTTCCGTCTCGATTTATATGATATTTTTTTTATATATATTAAAATAATATAAATTTTGATTATTCTTAAAAATATTCCTTTTTATAATATGAGCAATTGCGACTTATATAATTTTTAATATCAAAATTTTGATTTTAAAAGATAAAATTAATTTAATTTAATTTAAATTAAATTTAAAGATTAATCTAATTAATTTTTCATAAGCAAAAAGTGTCATACATATTGAGAGATAGGTAGTATTTAATTACTTCATTTGTCTCAATTTATGTGGTATAATTATAATTAGGAGTGTTCACGGTTTGGATAAAAATTGATCCAAGCCGAAAAACCAAACCAAACCAATTTTATTTGGATTTGGTTTGGTTTTAGATTTTTGAAAATCGATAGTATTTGGTTTGGTTATGATTTTATTCGGAAAAATTGAAGAAATAACCGAACCGAACCGATGAATTATATACATATATTTTATTAATTTACATACTTAATATATTATTTTTATAAATAATTTTAAAGATTTTATATATGTTTTCATTAAAATTTCTTTATACTTTACTTATTGAAAGCAAGAATGCCCAAGGCGAAAACATTTATCTTATTGATTTCATGTAATATGAGTGTTTATGACAGTTCTTTGTGGGATTGAAAATGTTATTGTCTCTTCCTTCTAGGCCAATATAGTGAATTTTAAAGTTTTATTGATAGTAAATTCATTGATCGAAAGTTCGGTAATTTAAGTCATTCTAACTATTTTTTGTTTTGAATGGATTGTTGTCACTTTTTTCACATGTTGAATGAATTGTTTCTTTTATTTTTGTGTATGGTTAACAATCGAATAACCGAACCAAACTAAATCGAAATCGATAACCACAAAACCGATAAATGTATATTATATTTGGTTTGATTTGGTTTTGATAATTTTAAAACCGATTAAGTTGGTTTGATTTTGGTTTTGATCAATAACCGATCCAAACCGACCTGTAAACACCCCTAGTTATAATTTCATGATTCAGATTTGTTAACTTTGATTATGAAGTTGGGCATAAAAGCTTTAAGTTTTTTTAAAAAAAAAAAATTATATACTTGAAAATGTAAAAAATTATGAATCACAATAATTTCTTAGCTTAAAATACTTAAAGCACATATAAAGGAATTCCAATAATTCTTTCTCTTTTTAACTCTCACAATTGTATTTATGTCATATAAGAGTTTGTTTAGCATTGTTGTTGGGAGATCAGAAACACTTATTTTGAGAAAAAAATATTATTATTATTTTTGAAAAATTAGGTGTTTGGCAAATCTGTAAAACTGTTTTTAAATGGAAGCGAAAACAGTTTTTCTATTGTTGGGAAGAAGCTAAAAATTTCAGCTTCCTAAAAAAAAGCAGAAACATAAAATTATTTTTTTCAAGATTAAAATGTCTCTTCCATATATATATTTATAATTATTTATTTATCAATATATCTCTTATTAATTAATTAACATATCTCGTATGTTTGGTTAAGCTCCATTTTAATAATTTTATTTTTTATTATTATATAATAAATATTACATTTTATTTTACGTTTGTGTATTATTATTTTATTTATTCTTTTACGTTATTTTGCAGAATTAGAAAGAAAAAAAAAAGTAACAACAATATTTTTGTAAGATTAGAAAAAAAGAAAAAAATAACAATTAAAGATTTCAATCCTTCAAAAAATAATTAATATTGATTGAAAATTTAAATATGAGCATTTTAATTTAATAAAAATAAAATTTTAATCTATTTTTTTTGTAATAGATGTTTAAACTAGTTTCTCTCTATAGAATAATCTTAATATTAAAAGTACATTAATACTTGCCCTTAATCGTAATTTAACTCTCAAAAACACTTCAAAAAAAGACCAGTTGAACACAATTTGCTTATAAAAAAACATTTTTCAAATGAATTAGTCAAACACAAATTATTATTTTCAAAAGCACTTTTCTGAAAAACTATTTTAAAAAAGTACTTCTAAAAATAAAAATAGTTTTTAACGGCAACTAATTTAATCCTATTTCGAACTTACCATTTCGAGCTGAAAATAATCAAAATTTCGTAGTAATGTATTAGTTAATTAAATCTCAATATAATATACATGGATTCGTACATGTGATGTTATTGTTTAGGTACATTTCATGCATGACCCTTTTATGAGTATATTTTTGTCCTAATTTACGTGCCATCATTTGAATATTGAATAATTATACGATTTAATTTCAATTATCAATTCGAACATAAATTTTTTTAAATAAAATTTACAAGCTATGATAGATCTTGTCCTAGTGGAGACGAGATGTCGGAAATGGAGATGATAATGTCAATTAGGGATGTGTATCAGATGATTTGATTCAGTTTTGAAGTTTATCAATTTGACTTATCGATTTATAGATATGCTAAACCATTATAGATTCTTTAAATATTAGTTTATCAATTATTGATTTATTGGTTATGCTCGATTTAGGTGTTAAAATTTCACACACAAAAATAATAATTGAAATCATTTTTAAATAAGGTGAAAAACTATATGAACCATGCATACAAGTTGACATCTTGCATCTTGTTTAATAGCAAACACGGATACTTTATAGAATAAACAAGAGTTTGAGACAATCAAAACTAAAAATATGAAACTAAACCTTAAGCCAAGGACTTTATACACCAAATGGTATACACGTAATTTATTAATTTACTATCGGCTTATCAATTAACCCATTAAGAAAAACCTATAACAGTAAAAATTATTTGTAGACATTGAAAATTTGTGGGACTCACCAAGTTGCAAGACGTGTTCAATTGTGGTTGTGATGCTACAAGGTGTATTTGATTCCGTTAGGATTCTTGGAGGCTACTCAGCCCTAAATCATAGTTCATGCATGTATAAAAGGTACTATATTCCCTTAAAGAGGCATCTCGAATATTCCGCAAATTTATGGAATATTCATAAGGAGATCAAATTCAAATCACCCTAATTCGAGAAATACGCCATAAACGCTTCCGAATCATGGATAAATCTTATGAGAGAAGAATCAAGGGATAAACATATTTGTATCCGCAATGTTTATTAGTAAAATTATGTTTCTTCATATTTTATTTATTGTAATTTATTTCTGTCACTTTAAAATTTGCTACAAACAAATTGGCACGCTCAATCAGACCAAATTTGTTATTTATCTCTTCTCTCACAAATCATATGCAAATTTGAAGCCAAAAAATCGCTATGGTGGAAGAATGATCAGTACTTCCAAGTCTCGTTTTTGAGTTTCATTAATTCTACACTCTTACAAACCTTGAAGCAGGGGGCATTTATAGATATTGAAAATTTGTGGGACTCTGCAAGCTGCAAGACGTGTTCAATTCTAGTTGTGATTCTACAAGTTGTATTTGATTCCAGTTAGGATTTTTGAAGACTATTCAACCCTAACCCCTAATTTATGCATATATAAAGGATATTATATTTCTTTAAAAAGGCATTTCGAATATTCCGCAAATTCATGGGATAGATCAAATACAATTGATTTGTACCCTTAATGTTTATCAATAAAACTATGTTTTTTTATCTTTTATTTGTGATTGTAGTTAATTTTTGTCATTTTAAAATTTGTTGCAAACACCAATAACCCAATATAAAAAAGAATATCAAAATTATTATCGAAACTATTAA
The DNA here is from genome assembly GCA_029582685.1 of Solanum piurae. NCBI lineage: Eukaryota > Viridiplantae > Streptophyta > Magnoliopsida > Solanales > Solanaceae > Solanum > Solanum piurae. Next base: position 12,481 of record JAJOOO010004463.1, on the reverse strand, counting down.
ACCAATAACTTTTTTGATATGGGTTATTGATTTCGATTTCTTTTTGAACAACCCTACCATCAATATAAAATTTATTTTCTCTTGCAAATTCAGAAAAAATATTCTTTTGAATTTTAGTATTTAGAACGTATTTTCCAACCTAAGATATTATTCTTTAAAACATTTTGACCAAGTAATCATAATTTATTTTTTGTTGAAAAATCCATATCAAACACACCAAATCGATATTTACAATTTAGTTTGACTTTATTAGAATAATAACGTAAATAATTTTCTGATAAATTTCCTTTAGTTTACTTCACAATAAAGACTACTATAGTTGCCTTTTTTCTCCCAACAAGATCTAGATCTAACACAAAAGGCTAATTTCGTCATTTCCTTAATATCTTCCCCTAATTTTCACTCTTTATTCATTTCGTTTCAGTCCCTAACCTTATTTTCTCCTACTCCTAAAATCTCCTCAACTCTCTTCACCGGCCCGTTATCCTCGCCGGCATTGCCGTCCTCCTCCGTGAACCACCACTGACCCGCCGCACTCGCCGGCGTTTCCATTTTTCAAAATGACGAAATTACCCCTCCCCTTCTTCCTTCTCCTCCTCTGTCTTGTCTCGTTCACCACCGGCGAGATTAAAAAGCTGAAAATATCCTCCGATCCACGTGCAATGATCCTCTTCGAGCGGTTCGGGTTTACACATACGGGTCAAGCCGCCATTAGCGTTTCCTCCGTCTCTGTTATCTCTACCTTAGCTACGCCGGACCCTTCACGGCTTGGGTTTTTTCTCTTATCGGAAGAAGCGCTTATTCAAGTTCTTCTTGAACTTCAACAAAACCCTACATTTTGTGTTCTAGATTCCAGATTCATCAATTTGTTGTTTAATTTCCGTGATCTTTCTCCACCCCCAAATTCTTCGTTTGACCGACCTTACCCTGTTACTTCTCCTAATGAATACTCTCTCTTCTTTGCGAATTGTGCTCCTGAATCGAAAGTTTCCATGGATGTTCGTACGGAACTGTATAATCTAGATAATCAAGTGAAGGATTATCTTTCTGCTGGTCTTACTCAGCTTCCCACGTTGTATTTTCTGTTTTCCTTTGTGTATATTGGGTTTTTGGGGTTGTGGTTGTCGGTATGTATTCGTAATAAGCAATCTGTTCATCGGATTCATATGCTTATGGCTGCTTTAGTTGTAATGAAGGCGTTGAATTTGATTTTCGCGGCGGAGGATAAGCATTATGTTAAGGTTACTGGTACTGCTCATGGTTGGGATGTGTTGTTTTACATTTTTCAGTCGATTCGTGTTGTTTTGCTTTTTACTGTGATTGTTTTGATTGGTACTGGGTGGTCGTTTTTGAAGCCATTTTTGCAAGAGAGGGAGAAGAAAGTGTTGATGATTGTGATCCCGCTTCAGGTTTTAGCTAATGTGGCATCGGTTGTGATTGGTGAAACGGGTCCGTTTATTAGGGATTGGGTGACTTGGAATCAGGTGTTTTTGATTGTTGATATTATTTGTTGTTGTGCTATTATCTTCCCTATTGTTTGGTCGATTAGGTCGTTAAGGGAGACATCAAAGACTGATGGGAAGGCTGCAAGGAATTTGTCAAAATTGACTTTGTTTAGGCAGTTTTATATTGTGGTGATCGGATACTTGTACTTCACAAGGATTGTTGTGTTCGCATTGAGGACAATTGCTGCATATAAGTACCAATGGGTGGCAAATGCTGCCGAGGAGATAGCTAGTTTAGCGTTCTACGTGGTGATGTTTTACATGTTTAGGCCAGAGGAGAAGAATGAGTACTTTGTTCTTGACGAGGAGGAAGAAGAGGCTGCAGAAATGGCTCTTCGAGATGAGGAGTTTGAGCTGTGAAGTTGAGTTCTGGTGGGAGGTGTCCTGTCATTTATGCGGTTTGCAGCCTAACACTGTGAGTTCACTGAAATGATAGTTAGGTTTGCTGGGATGAATTATCATTTACTGTTTTTTTACTTTTTCATTTTTATTAAACAATATTTTGGTCTGTAGTAATAGTACTGTAATCATGGAACAGCGGTTTGCATTTTTGGATATCGATAGTTCTTTCATTGGAAGTGTTATGTAAACCTCATTTTCATTCATATAGTGCTTTATCATGATCTTCCCTTGTTGGTCTTTACTCCCTCTGAATGTTCGTGTGCTTGAATATGAAATTGTAAGGTTTGTTGTTTTCCATTGAGAAATTAGTCTAGCTATGCTTATGTTGATTCAATGGGATGGTAATGGCCTTGCTGTCTGTCCTGTTATGGCCATTTTGTTCCATGTTCTGTTATTTGCTTCATGGTATGCCATCACTCTAGACTGACTTTCTGAGGAGTGATATTCGGTCTGTAGTAATAGCACTGTAGCTATGAGCAATATGGTATCTGTGTCCTATTTCTTTACTCTGAATTTCTGAGATGTGATATTTTAATCTTTCTTAGTAATAGAACGTGTTTTATCTTATAAAGCATTTTACATAAACAATGAGGAGTAACAAACGGTGGGGCATAGGCCAAAGAACTTACTATCAAAGAATCCGTGGAAGAGAATAATAGATTAGGGATAGTATAGTGGTGAGAATTCTTTAAGTTTTTTTATTTGTTGTCTAGACCATTCAGATATAAGGCTTAAGGAACCATGATGCAATAGAGTACATTTCTTGATGTGCTGCTATTCATCAGGATAATTCTGCCTTTGTGTGAGGAAGTGTTCAGCTGACTTTTACGTTTTTTCTCTTTGATCTTCTACTCTAGAAAGCTGGCTAAATCAAACAACATTGACTTGGAAACAAGAGTGGTAATATAGTTAGGTGTTTTCTGCATGTTGTGTTAGATGCATTTGTAGGGGGTCATCCGTCATTTGTCAGCATATGTGAGCGTTGTCATACCTCCTTTTTGTTCTCTCATCTGTTATCCTTATCAGAATACAAATGTCACTAGATATCTAGTGATAGTCTATTAGATGGAACAGGTACGAAAAACAGAAAGCACCATTACAACATTTTTTACGCTGATACAACTTTTCAAAGTTGTTCGTTTAATTGATCCCCAGAGGCTCATTCATACATAGACCATCGTGATAGATGAAATCGCATGGAACTTCTGGCTTAGACTTTCACTTTTCTGATTGCTTCCTATACCTTTTCTTGCTGATATGGTTTCTTGAGACAGTGCGATAGTCCATATGCTGCTGAAAGTGGCAGCATTGCACTTGTTTTCACTTCCTGACAGCTAATGAATGTAGTTTCCCCATCCTTCTCCCTATGCTTATTTTGCGACACTTTTTTAGTTATTTTATGCGTGGACAAAGTTGAAATTCAGTTAGTACTGTTCTCCTAGTTAAATATTCTGGTGATGTGACAGTCGTCGAACATAACCTGTGAAAACTGTAATGCTATTCTCAGAGGTCTAATTGTTGCCTAGGACTGTTCACTATCCAATTTTTTTTTTTTTTGGATAATCGAAAAATTCGTCTGGGACCCGCCCTTTGGATCAATCACAGCCTTCTAAACTCGGTGGATAATGGGCCCGCCCCTCTACCCTTCTCCACTCAAATAGTTCATGGTTCTTCTTTGATCCATTTTTTGGAGCAGTTAAAAAGTGTACTGATCACTTCTTCTTACCATAGAGGGCTTCTTCTGTATTGTTTGCATAGTTTTTTACTTTGATGGATTAGGGATTGATCACTTCTTCTGACCATAGACATGCCTCACTCTTTATTTGGTGTTACAAAACAATCTTGATATATAGGTAAAAACTTGGAAGCATATCAAATAGCTAACAAGGTTGAAACTTCCGAGAAAGAAAAACATAATCCTTGCGGTGAATTGACTATACCCCAAACCGACAGAGGTGAACAAGTATAGTATGCTAGGGCGCTTGAGAGAACTATGGCGAAGGAACTCGACAAAATGACCCCGTAACTTGATGAGAAAGGGTACGATCATTATCAGCTCATACTTCTTGATGCCTACACATTGAAAGTGAAGTTTGGGAACAAGAAAGCCCCACCTAATGGAAAATGGGATATTTGATCCTCTTTAAAATGTCTATTATTTGCTCTAACTAGTTGTTTGCTTTTGGTTAAGAGTATAGAAAGGCCATAACTTTTTGGTTAAGAGTATAGAAAGGCCATAACTTTTTATTCCCACACTATGCGAATTTGGATTAGTTAGAGCCTAACAAATATCGAGTGGAAAAAATAAAAAACCAAGCATGAATATCACTAGTTTAAATACTTAATCAACACAAGCATGTAATTGACCCAACTAGAGAAGAATCCACACAAACTTAATCCACAATTAGTATTTTACTTGATCTATGTTGACTTGACACATCTCTTATGTAAATACATTCGTTATGAGTTTATTTTAGTAAATTAATTTTATTAATTATGGTTTGAAATCTAAATTTGTCTATTAATACTTTGTATAGTTATTTAATAGTAAAAGTAAGATTGAAAGCAACTACAGTAATATATATATATATTTTTTAATTTACTAAAATAAGTATAAAATACTGATCTTTTTTCTTTTTAAATATATAAAAACCAAGTAAAATGAAACGGATGTAGTGCATAATCTCCTCTAATTATAGGAGGACTTGCTATTTATTGTTGGGAAAAGGGATAAATATACCCTCGAACTTTCAAAAATGGTATGTCAATACCCTTCGTTATACTTTTCGTCCATCAAAGCCCTTGCCGTCCAATAATCAGTACATATTTACCCCTCCTACTAACATAACACTTGTTGTGTACACGTGACACAATCCTATGCCACAACTCTAATTGATCAATTTTTTAACCCAAATTTCAAAATTCACCCATAACCTATTTAATCCACCCGATTACCCACAAATAAACTCCTAAAATCCTAAAGAAAAATGAAAATCCTTATTGAATTCATCAACATGAACCCTTATAGTATCCTTATGAACATTAACATCATTTTTAATCTTCTTCGCATTTTGGTAATCCACATACGGCACTGCCGGCCACGGCGATGGAGGTGGCGGCGGAGGCCGATACCCACCCCATCCGTTATTACTATGAGGATGATAATAAGGAGGATACTGATTTTGATAAATTACAGATCTAGTACCATAATTGGATTGACTGAAATTAAAATGGTAATTTGAATTGGAAGGAGGCGGAAAGTTGGGTGGGGGAGGAGGAGTTAGTAAAGGATAAGGATTTCGGGACGGGGGAGGTGTTGTAGAAGCTGCAGGTAAGGAGTAGGTTGGGTGGGGAGGTGGTGGGGGAAGGGAAGGAAAGGGTGGAGCAATAGAATAAGACGGCGGCGGTAGCAGCGGAGGAGGAGAGTGGTGAAGGTGATGATTTTGATGCCTTTTACTCCATAAAATTTCCATTTTTTCTTCCTTGCAGGAACTAGAGGAACAATAGAAGAAGAATTTTGAAGAAATCAACAGGAGAATTAGAGAAGAAGAATGATGGAAAATGTGGGACCCACGTTGTTAAGGAAAAGTGATTAGAAAGTTAAGTTGTTGAAAAAATAATTTCAAAAATTAAGTTTTACCAAAACAATCCATTAATTAATAGGAGTATTACAATAAAATTCTTATTACAATAATATTTTATAAAATGCGTGTAAAGTTTAACATAAATAAATAAACTTTTAGGATTTTTCTAAAGGATTTCAAAGAGTATTTGTGGGTAAATTGGGTGGGTTGAATGAGTTATGGGTGGGTTTTGAAATTTGGGTTAAAAAATTTGGTCAATTCGGGTGGTGGCGTAGGATTGCGACACGTGTACACAATGAGTGTTCCGTTAGTGGGAGGGGTAAATGTGTACTGATTATTGGACGGCAAGGGCTCTGGTGGACGAAAAGTATAACGGAGGGTATTGACATACCATTTTCAAAAGTTCGGGGGTATATTTGTCCTTTTTCCCTTTATTGTTTACCAACAAAGTAGCACGATATTTCTTGCGTCCACGTTTATTTGTCATGTTGCGCTTTTCGAAAGTCAATTCAATTAATTTTCAAAGTTATATTAGATTACATTAATTCGATATTTTAAACAAAAAATTTAGATATTCAAAAACTATACTGAAAGTACTATAAATTGTAATTTTTTCATATCAATATGACGAAAAAATACATAGTAAAATATTAATTAAAATTCTTATTGTTTGACTCTAAAAGAGGAAACCATGACAATCAAAGTGAACGGAGGGAGTAATTAATTTTCTTTTCTCTTCTTTCTTCTGGACAATCCATTGAAGTTTTCCACATTTGATTATGAATATCAATAAATTCCACAAATATTTTATTTCATTATTTATATTAAAATAATGAAATTAATTATTTCATATATATATCTATATATCCCAACAACCAAACAATCCTTTAAATAATAACCCACTCTCCACTCATATGCTCAATATTTATTTTTCTAAAACTGTTTTTAAAGTCAACCTAATTCTTTTAAAGTAAATTAATTTGCATGATTAAAGCACTTTCACCGCTAATAATGTGAAATTATTACTATAAAGTACACCACACATGGAGCAGTATCCCACTAATATCAATGTCCCACATTTTCCATGCCTCACACTATTTTCACATTCAATATATATATATAGTTCATTTTTCTCAATTTATATGATATATTTTTATTAGTTAAAAATAAATGATATTCTTTTATATTGAGTTGGTAATTAAAAAAACATACATTTAAACTATTATATATTTACTAGTTTCATACTCTAATTATTCATTGATCAATATAAATTATCATCTTTTTGTAGAGTCATATTTTAATTATGATTTTCTTCGTTATTTGAGAATAAATATTTAATTAATTCAGTATTAAGTTGTGTTTTAATTAAAAAAAGTGATAATTCAAATCTTTAAAGAGAATAATGGATAATCAAAATATATTTTTAACCGTTAATCCTTTTATACTTAATAATTTGACTTTAAACGATTTTTTTTTTTTAGTGAGATAATTTATTGATACACAATATTTTTATATAAAATTAGATTTGGATTATTTAAAAAATCTCCTTTTTACTTTTAGATTTTACAAGCATCACATAAATTAAGACGAAGGAGGAGAGGAGTATATAATAACCTCTTTTTCTGACAATAGTCCTTTCATTCCCATTTTACACACAACAAAAAAAGTGAAAACAAAAATTTCACTAAAATGGTCGAGTTTCTGAAGATGAATTCTCCGGCGATGTACGGCGGCAGAAGACGGCAGCTCTGGCAGTCGCCTAGGGTGGTAGACTCCGTCTCCTGCCGCCAGCTGTATTTGAGGAGCGCTTATACGTTCTCGAGAAAAGAAACTGTTCCTCAAAAAACTAAGAAGTGTCTCGGAAAAGTCAGAGAAAGAGTGGCGAACGGCGGCAAAAAGAAGGGGAAAATCGGTCGGAGACGGCGGCGCGTGAGGAGGTTCACGGCGGTGAGGAGAGTGAAGAAAATTTGTTGTGCGGCGTTGTGCGGTGTTTTCCGAAAGCTATTAGCGTGTACTGCTACTGTTGATGTTGTCGATCATGAAAGTTAAGAAAAACGAAGTCAGTGTTAGTTACAGCATTTTTAATTTTTTTTCTTCTGTTTTTGTCTTTTTTTTACTTTTAATTTTTTGACTTTTTTTTTATATAGTTTGTATTCAAACAAAAAAAAAAGTGTTTTATTTCTTTTTCTTCGGCCAAATATTAAAGCATGAGCATGAATTAGTTTAATTTTTTACCTGAATTGCCCCGAATGATTGTGATTTATCTATCCTTATTCAAAGTTCTTTTAAGTTTGAATTTTGAGAATGATTTTTCTTTTTGTTGGAAATATATAGGCTACACAATGCGTAAATTTGAATTTCAATGCAAGTATTGAATATCAGACTAGAAATAAAAGAAAAATGTAACATTTGTCATTACTTTGATCTATTTAATTTATTTTTTCTGAAGATTGTAAATTCAAGTTCTGAACATATAAAAATCATGATAAGAAGTGTTTTCCCTTTTATTAGGATATACACGATGTAAATGCAATTAATCAAGGCTTCAATTTTAGTATCAAACACCAAATGAAATAGCATCATATATATGCTTATACGTTAAGAGTATGGTTTATTTTATTTTTCAATTTTATGATTACATAATTGAAAATATGCCATTGTGTTCTAATGTAGAAAAGAAAAAATAATAAAGGTAGAGATGTAACCGTAATTAAATACGCAAATGATAATACAAGATTAAATTGAAGATTCCAATTAACGGCTATTGACCATGAAATAAGGTTGTTTATTACTGTAATTAATGTGACATTAAAAGCCTTCAAAGTGGTTAACCTCAAATCATTAACATCACTCAACTATATCCCCAAAATACCCTTTAAATTATGAGTACTTATTATTTAGCTCATCAACTCATATCTTAGCACTACAAAATATAAAGACATTACACAAAAGCGCCATTTAATTTTACCTAAATTTATATTTATTTCCTCTTACTTTGGATGTGAACAGAAATTTATATAAAATTAAACAAATAAATAATTTTATCTCATGTGATAATTTTATTTCCTACGTGTATTATGCCACATAGAACATATATATATATATGTCTGCTTGTGCACACCCAAAATTACTGAAGCATAAGACTACACAAAATAATTTACATTCATTTTTTCTATCAAAGAAAATTGGAAAAAACTTCATAAGATTATAACTTGGGGATTTTTTAAATTTCCAAGAATAACACTTTTGAGGTGTTTAGTATATATATATATATTGAGGAAGATAATGATGAGTGAATATATTATTCAAAAAAAAAAAAACTTTTTGTAGTCAATTCTCAATTTTTTTGATGGCCATTTAAAGAATCAACATTGTTCCTAATGTAAACATGGTGCTCTAATACAAACATTATTGATTATTTTTATGGTTCAAACCAGTGACCTCAATTTTATCAGGCTCCGAGGCAAAACCCAATAAAATAAAAGTGTAATTGGAGTAATACATATATAAAATTGGTGTCAAATAAAAAAAATGCTTAACGGTTGAATAGCGCGCGAACTGCTCATCAGCATTTTCCTAACAAGCAAAATGCCGAGCCTTGTTCCGCCATGAAAGGTCTCCGTAATAATTACGGAGACGTTTCATGTTATCTCCTTCATCATCTGTCACACACACAATCAAAAATAAACTTTTACATGTCAACGATGCATCGAATCCCAATCGTGTTAATTTTCTGTACCTCACTTTTTCTCAGATTGCTCCCAGGTATATAAATATTTTATTTTAGTTTTTATGAAATTAATTGGTTATATAAATATATTAAGATATTCATTCTTGCGAATTGATTTTTTTATAGTTACTCAAGTAATAATTATTATCTCAGGGTGGACAAAATTAAAATCCAGAAGTAATATAACTTTCTGAGATAATAAATATTACTCGGTTTCACAATTGATCTTTTTTGTTTGTGCAGGATTAGCTAGAGCTGCAATTGTTACACTTGATTCGATTGAAATATATAAGAAACATGAAATCTTCGGATCAAAACCAACAGTATTTTTTCGGTGTAAGGGGGAAAACTGGACAATTCTACCAGATGTGAAGAAAAAACATGTCTTGTATATCTTCAAGGGCGAAGAGTCTTGGCAGGTTTATAAATTATAATAATGAAATCTCTCTCATTTCTTCTATTTACTTTCCGTGGAATTTTCTCCATGTGGCCTATAGGTTATGAGTTTGAGCTCCATGTGGCCTATAGGTTATGAGTTTGAGTCGTGAAATCAGTCACTAATGCTGGGTGTGACCCTTCTCTCAAATTAAAACTTTTGCAATTGTATGTGCTGAAAAGATTGAATTTCTATATGTTGCATATAAAACATGAATGTTTATGGCATACGATGAATCTCCTTTCAGAATTTGACATTGATTAAATTTGATGTTTTAGCCTTTGACAGAGCTTACAGATAAAAAGTGTAAACGATGCGGGATCTATGAGAAGGACACAATAGAGCCTGACGATACGTTTGATGAGTGGGAGTTATGTCCTTCTGATTTCACTAGTCCTCATGGGAAGTATAGTCATTACATAAAGAAAGAGTTCAAAGCCACATTTTTGTGTCCAGAGTGTATCCACCATCGCGATGGTAAGTTTTCTTATTCCTTAATGATCTAATCTTCTCTTACTTTATATTCGAAGTGTTAAATTTTTTTTCATTATACCCAGGCATATCATAATAAGTATTCAGATAAACTGCACATCAGAAATTGTGTAGGTAGTGTAGTTCCTTAGAGGCTGGGCGGAGCTGATTGTTAATTTAGAACTCAGTAACTTACCCAAAATCTATGAAATTTAAATCCTGACTCCGCCTTTGTAAGGGAGGAAACAAGCATAATGTTATCCCTCCCGCCCCCTCTTGTGGGGAGAATGGTGTAAAAAATAACACTGAATAAGCTTTTGATTTGCATACAAATCGATTTGTTAGACATAGTAAGTACTAATTTTGCATTTTGTTGCATTGTTACTCTAGTTTCACATCACTCATCTGGCTCACAAAAAGGCGGAAAGAGATCAATGCACTGGGCTTTCATGCTTCTCATCGGTGCTTCAGTGTTGTTTGTTTTAGTTCTTGGAGCAGTTATTACCTACAAATGTTGGAAGCAAAAAAAGAGGCAGAACGAGCAAGCTCGTTTCTTGAAGCTGTTTGAAGAGGACGATGACATAGATGACGAACTAGGCATTGGGCCACTTAGTCATGTTATTTAGGAAACTAGTACTATCATTTTTCATGTCTCAACATATCGTGTACATGCTTGACGTAGTTGTATAGTAGAACTTAAATGGGGATTTTTTTTTGTATCGAATCATATTATTGCAAGAGAATGTAGCCAATGTAGGTAGAGCCATGAGCTTGGAAGTTAGAACGCGACAATTGGAGATTTATGAGACTGAACAGCCTTTTTGAATAGAATTTTTTCTGGGTAAATTGCACTCAACGTACTGTAAGATGAATCGATTGATAGATGCATCCTGTATTCTACATTCACATTTGTACGATGTGTTCACTAGAAGATTTATCATAAGATATATATGTATTTCTATTGGTTTCCGGTTGTTCAAGAGGTTGTATACGAACGATGTATATCAAATTGATGAGGTTCCCGCAATCAAATTAGACACTTCAAGTAGGTCTTGTTCATTTTAGGATAAACTACCTTATTAGACATATATCATTACTATATATACTAATATTATTTTTACTTTCAAACAACTATATATATTACCACTTTTAGTATTTTATACCATATATTAATATACTATTTGAAGATACAATTAGATACTCAACCACTATCTCTTAATTCTCCCCTCCCATATTTATCACTCAATTATGTCTCCTCCTTTCTGATTCAAGAATTTCACCGTACAATTTCATTCCAACAATAGCTAATCTACTCTCTTCTTCTCAAGATATCATCACCATGGCCGACAAATTTTCATGAACCCAAATATTATTCTGTATTTATCATTTATAACGAGATCAAATCAAAGTAACTGCTACAGAGAAAACTTTCAATTCAGAGTGGGTCTTGATTGTTTGTCTCCGGAAGAAATGGATTTTAGTTTTGATTATGTTATGTCACAGCACAAAAGGATCAAAGAGAGTATTGTAGAGCGTTTTTGTTTGCTGATGTTCTTCTAAGGCTTTCTTTGGTTACTGTGACATGGATGTGGTAGTGCCAATATTACTTTGATATAGCCCTTGAAACATGTGTATCCAATAAGTAGTAATCTTAATTAAGATCTGAGTTGTATTTTTAGTAATGGGGTATCTGAACATGTATATGTATCCACCATTAAATTTTGGATACATGACTTTTAACAACACGATGATATTAATGATACGACAAATACTCTACAGTCGTGATTTGTTCCTAAATTCATGTGTTTCAGCTACATTTCATATTTAGATACACATAATTAAATGTATATGTTTATTATGTATTCGAGATACATATTTTTGGATATAACGTATGAAATTTAGATACACATAATTAGATAAATATTCTTCTTCTTTTTGTAAATTCCATATTTAGATACACATAATTAGATGTATATGCTTACTATGTATTCGAGATACATGTTTTTGGATATAACATATGCAATTGATACTTGATACATCAAATTAATACTAGATACATATAAAAGATACATGAAATTAATATTAGATATATATAAATAGATACATAAAATTAATACTAGATACGTATAACAAATACATGAATTAATGTTAGATACTTCTATGATACATATGAATGTACTTGTATGAGATTCATGTATCTAAGTGTTTAGTTTGTTGGATACATCATATATTGATAATAGATACATTAAGAGTACTAATTTGAAATTAATCAAATTACATTACCAAGATATACATGTTTTTATCTTATATAAATAATATTAATGAATTTACTATTTCAAAGAATAATAAAATG